>JASDQU010949389.1:5022-17616 GCA_032191745.1 Picea mariana | reverse complement strand
ATCTTAGCGCATAATATCTTGGGCAGGCTGCAAAAACATTGCAAAGTGGATCTGGATCACTAGATTTGATTGGATAACATGATCGTTGGATTGGATCACTGCCAAATTGGTGCGAAAAACAAGAATAGCTTAATTGATTACTTGTTAAAAATCGTGTGCTGCCTGCTGGAGATCTAGAAATCATGAGAGATATATGCGATTTTGTACTGCCAAATACTGCAATATATAACAGCTTTTCATAACCTTGCTCTCTCCTTGGGCTTCCTTGTCTGAAATAAATTGTGAAGTGTCACCAACAACTATTATGCTTCGTCATTATTTAGAAAACTTTCCAGGATAAATCCCACATTTCAACATTTGACTGGGCATGCAAAGTGACTGGTTTAATGTCAAGGAAACTGCATATGAGCAGAAAATAGCCTAAAACCAAAAATCCCAATAAATAATTTTGTTGGAAATGTCAGAACTGAAAGATGATTGTTGAGTTACTTGTGCCTTTGACGAGTGGAGGCAATTGTACGAATAAGAATGACAATCCTACAGAGTGATGTTCTTCTGCAACCACTATCGGGAATTGGAATGAGCCACATAACATATGCAAATAAACCTCCCAAAATGCTCAGTCATAGAACTATTTTTCAAAATTTAATTTCACATCTCTTTCTGGGTTCTTAAATCATTCATAACCTGAAATAATACTTGTTCTTTGAACTATCTATATAGAGAATCTATAAAGCTGAGAAAGATGTGTTCTATAGGAATTTCCATGAGCACACARTCTAAAATCTATCTCCCAACTATCAAACCTAATGAAGGGACGAGCTCCAACATCTTACGCAGCTACCTCATAGMACCTTATGCAGCGTTTTTGATTTGGCAGCGTTTTTATGTCTGCAGATCTGTTTTTTTTGGATCGAKCTATTTCGGCATCCAGTTTCTTTTCGGTGTCTTCCTCGTTTTCTCCTCGCTCCCAGTCAGTTGCAGCCCTCCTAGGATTTCCAAGCGGTTTCCAGGCCGTCAAATCTTTAAATACCTCATCATTCATAGGCGATCTGTCCAYGTAGTCTGTTGTTTAAATAGCAATCTGAACTTGTATATAGATCTACGTATTGATCTRAGATGCCATGATCCGAGTAGAATAACAAGCAATCCTGGCATGGACAACTAGAGAAAATAATTAAACAGTGATACCTCTCACTGGTCTTGGACAATGATTTTATTAATCAACGGATCTTGGACAACAACGATTTTATTCTATAGCAGCGTCCTTTTTGCAGGTGGCGGGTATTTCTTGATGGTTCTGGCGTCTATGTGTACCAACAAAATTCCTCTTCAGCAGTTTAGATCTTATTTCCAGCAACAATCTCCTCCTTGAAATATGCAACAGATCTGCAATCTGATCTCTCTAAAGTTACTCAGAAATCGCTACTTCCAACAGATATGAAGTCGACGGTTCCTTCTTGCGGCACAATTTTAAATCTTCTGGCATAGCTTTTGATCGTGTTTTAGACTTGATAAACGATGGTGAATCAAACCAAAAAATGATCTATATCACAAATTGCCTAACAGATGGTGGGCAGCTTCCTTATTCTTCGGCACAACACACAACACTCGGCACACAAAAAATTTCACACGAAATCCTACTCCTACACTCTAAAGAATATTATAGCTCACACTCTCACATCTTCCTGGGCATTCCCATGAGGGATTAAGCCCAACCTGGTTTCTGCTCTGATACCAATTGAAGAAATTAAGCACAAGAATATTAAGACAAGAAGATTGGCGGAAAAGGCCTTAAGCCTTAATTCTCAACATTGTATTCCTCTTAATGATAAAAATATATAATACAATAATGAAACCACCTCAATTGTTCTCACATCGACACCTCATCAAGAGATAAGGTCAAATGAGGAAATATAGAAATCTAGAAATACACTTAGGATAACAACTATATCCTAGTATGTACAATATTAAAGGTGGCATACTTACACTTAATGATTGTACATTTCAAAGAGGCTAACAGTGCCAACTCTTCTATATTTTGTCTCAGGCTTCTATAGGGATATGGTCATTTGATACAACTACACCTTAGGGTATATTCCCAAATGTCCCTTTTCTCTCAAATATGAGCTAATGATACCAAAGAGGGACATTATTTCCTTCACGAATCATATAACACGCTCACCAGATGTTTGTAGACAGGATGGTTGATATCTCTTTCCTAATGGGAGAGACTGAAAAGGTGGGTCATCATCTGTGACACTTGGCATCCGAATAAATTACTATTAGAAGCTAAATTACTCACAAATTGTTTTTCCTTGTTCCCTTGGATTTCTCTTATAGGATCTAGACATGTGTTTGTGAAGACAACTAATGGGATGAAGTGATTTTCTACACCTAGTGTGATATTCATAAATGTATAGCTTGCATGGGTGTGCATATGTGGGAAATGATTATTTTCCTCCATCAACTGCAGGTAATGATGTGATGATAAAAAAGGACATGAAGACGTGATGCCAAATTTCATTTTGAGAGATGTTTTATCCATTAAATGATTTGGCACACCATCATTATATCTTTAACCCATTTGTAAGAATCCCTCCTTGTGCCTTTTTATGAACACGTGTCACCCCCCCAATGTCTTAGTCCTTTTAAAAGTTTGGGGAAGGGCGTGAAATTTTGATTGACATCATGCTAAGATCATCATGATCCCACAAACACATGGAAACTTCATATTGGTTAATGTCAGTGCTTATGTGGCTCTAGGGTCGGTCTATGTGTAGTTGAGTCTGATATACTGACCAAAGTCCCTAGTGGGCCCTCACTATAAAGATTATAGTCTCATACTATCTTTGATAGGTTCCCTATTGGCATGCCACGTTGTCTTTGATTTTCCTAAGTGTCCCAGGTGGACTTCTTTGTTGGCTCTAAGTGTCACTGAATGGGAAGACATGTATGCGTTGAGTGGGAAGAAAATAAGTTAGGAAAAATTAGAATACCATTGTCATGACCCAAGGGGAGTGGTTTTACCTCCTGTTCTATTATAAGGAGACACCACCCAACTCCCAACATGTGGCTCTTAAAACCATCATTGCACCCCTTATGCATGATATCTCCCATGCACTTTCATGATGCAACATTGATCACCCGCCATAGATCTGGCTCGCTTGAAACTATTGGATGATCGGGCCCGCAACTTTATGAGCACTCGATTCTTAGGTTGTGATCTCATTATATATCCTTTGTCCAAAAAGATGTTAATCATTTCAAGAGAACAATTAGCCTTGGTTTAGCTCTCGATAACTGCCTAAATGCTTAAAGCTTATCCTTGGGCCCTTAGAGAATGATTTTTTTGTTGATTTTTCTAGTGCACTTGACAACCTTATATCTCTTTCGGTCCAAGAGTTTGGTAATATCGAAATATTCCTCTATTTTTCCCCACTTTCATCCCTATAACCTTGAATAGCATGCATATTTGAGATAGGATCAAATATGGTACTAATACACCAGTTAACGATGCATCAAGAAAAGACAACACACTAGTTAAAAGCATCTAGTACTCAAACTAACATAAATTGTCGGAGAAATTAATATAACCAAGCACACTGCATGGTTTAACATTAAAAAATTCTACTACAATTGTGCATTCCATAGCACTAATCACCCCGTGTTATACACTTCATATGTGAAATGACATCGCGGGTCATTTTATATGTCAACCTTTAATCATTGCGCTATATATCACAATGCACCACTATAGGTATCGGTGCTCGACTAATAATGACACAATGATGCATTATATTTAACACATTTCTATTCAGTTCCTTATGTATGGTAATGAGCATTGGACACAATGCATATGTTTTTGTTAATAACATTGGTTACTTTTTCACTTTTGTTTTGCAAACCGAAACTAATTTCAGTTGTTGATAAATACAAATTAGTTATATATGTTTGTGTTTTATATTTTAAATTTATTTTATCTATATATATGTGCCTAGAAAGGATTTTATGTGAATTAGATACGTCGATGACGTTGAGCGCAGTAGCAGTAGCAACAACCAGAAGAAAAAAAAATTGATTCACAAACTACATATGCAAACCTCCACAATTGAATTTTGTGGAGGTTTTTCTTTATGGAAGTAAAAACATAGGCCACTCTTTGGTTCCTCTCATAATTTAGCACATAGACTTGATCCTCTTCCACTTCCTCAGTGCTCTGCCTTGCATCTCCTCTGTGGGTTGCTCAAATTTCTCCAAGATATCGTCCTCGTCATTCATGTAGCCATAATATGAACTAGTGTCAACTCGCTTGTAGATCGCATACCTACACCTCCTCTTCTTTGCCTCAATGGGGATTATCGAATAGCTCTTTGAGGATGGGGAGCAATTTTGTAGCCCTGAAGTATCTGTAACCAGAGCCCTTTCCTATGGAACTGGACACATCAACTTTGTTCGCTTCCAAGTTCATCATATTGGCCCCTACTTTGGCATAATCAGGACTACCAATCTCTATGATCAGATCTTCCGAGTGCCCCTTTGCCATGTTCAACAAGAAAGGACCCTAGTGGATGTCTTAATTATACCACTGTGTAAGCCTCAAGAATGACCTAAGTTTCAAACTATATATTTAATAGAATTTAAGAAGAACATTTGGAAAAATAATCGATGATCCATAAGATTTGTCAACATGCCTTATCTCTAAATATTAAGAATTTCCTTTGACTCAACCTGCTCCTCCCTGAGATCCTCACCCATTCACTTACTAAGAATTTCATCATGTTTCTTCTTCTTCACAACCATGCGCTTGATCTCTTTCTCATCTAGAAGGGGAACATGGGAAACAAACTCTCAGTCTCTTTTCTATTCGTTTCCCTTGTTCTACTCTCCCATTTCTTCCACCACATCATTATCTTCCTCGAACATGACCAAATTAATGGAAAAAACATCCCCGCTCTTGATCTTCAGCCTAGCTTGCATCTAGAATTACTCGATCCTCTACCACTCAACACTCTGGCCTGTATCTCCTCCTCTGTGGGTCGCTCGAATTTATCCAAGATATTTTTCTCGTCATCCTTGTCATCATAATAACTAGAATCAATTCTCTTGTATATCGCATACATACACCTCCTCTTATTTTCCTCACATGGATTATCGAATGGATCTTTGACGTTGGGAAGGAATTTCCCAGTCGCACTTGTACAATTGGTTGCTGAAAGATTATAACATACCATTGTCCAACAATCAATTGTACAAGTACAGCTAGGAAATTCCTCCTCGACGTCAAAGAGCTATTCGATAAGCCCCCCGAGGCGAAGACGAGGAGGTCTAGATATGCAATTTACAAGTGAATTGACGCTATTTATTATGGAAATAGGGATGGAAAGAAAAATATTTTGGAGAAAGTCGAGTGGCCCACGAAGGAGGAGATGTGGGCCAGAGCATTGAAGGAGTGGAAAAGGATCAAGTCTATCTCGATAGAGTCCGGGTTGAATATTAAGAGCAGTGAGGTCGTTTCCATTAAGGCGGTCCTATTCAAGGAATATGAGGATGTTGTGGAAAAAATGGGAGAGCAGGACAAGGAAAACCAATAGTAGAGAGAGTGAGAGTTTGTTTCCCATGTGCCCTTCTAGATGAGAAGGAGAATGAGTGCATAGTTGTGGAGAAGAAGAAACATGATGAACATCTTAGTAAGTACACCGGTGAGGATGTCATCAAGGAGCAGTTTGAGGCCAAGGAAATGCTTAGTATTTAGCAATAAGGCATGCTAACAAAGCTTATGGATCATCAGTTTTTTTTCCAAATGTGCTTCTTAACTTATGTTAAATATTAAATATGGATATTAGGTCATTCTTTAGGCCGACACAATGTTATAATTAAGACATCCACTAGGGTCCTTTCTTGCTGAGCAGGGAAAAGGGGCACTGGGAAGCTCCAATAGTAGAGCTTGGCAATCCTAATTATACCAAAGTATGGGACAAGATGATATACTTGGAAGGGAATAAATTTGATGTTTTTAGTTCCATCGGTAAGGTCCCTGGTTAAATTTTCTTTAGGGCTACGAAATTACTCCCCGTCCCCATAAATCTATTCGATAATCCCCTTCAAGGTGAAGAAGACGAGGTGCAGGTATGTGATTTACAAGTGAATCGAAGTCAATTCATATTATGGATATAGTAATGATGAGGACAATATCTTGGAGAAATTCGAGTGGCCCACAGAGGAGGAGATGAAAGGAAAATCACTAAGGAAGTGTCAAAGGATTGAGTCTATGTGCTAAACTATGAGAGGCACCAAATACTGACCTATGTTTTTGCCTCCACAAAAATTTAATTGTGGAAGTTTGCATACATACTTTGTCAATTAAATTGTTTCTGGATGAATTTTTATGTAACATCTGCTCTGGTGCGCTTTCAATCGCATTGGTGTGCTTTAAACAATATAACACACATTTATATTGTGCTTTTTCAATTCATGTTGATGTTGTTGTTGTTTGATTTATAAAATGTATAATACGTACACTATTGATTTCTCGATTTTTAAATTAAATTTAAGATATATCGCTCATTAGAATTTAGAGTTTTCATATAATGTTTAACTTTAGTTTTATGAAATCGTTTACTTTGGATTGAAATTGTGAAAACTTATAACTATTAGTGTCATATAATGTTAAATTCATCTTCAAGGTGAATTGTTTAATTTCCAACAAGATACAATATGTTGATTAAACATGTTTACAAAAAAAAATTACTTTTATGAATTTTATTTTCTCATTTATTCTATTGTTAGCATTATAATAATTGTTCATGATTATATGTATAATTGTTATATTTATGAGTAGTGATGGTACATATATCTTCCATATTGGGATGTTTTTTTTTTTCAATTATTATATTGGAATAATTTATGTCAAGTGTCATATTAGACTATAAATGCACCCCCCTTTATATTAATAATAATAAAAATTAATAGAGGTGTTAATAGAATCAATATGTTTTTGTTAGTTTGTAGGAGAAAATGTCAATTTTTTAAAATGATCATGTTAAAATTTTATTTCAAAAACATAGGCATGTATTTTTAAATTATGATACATGTGTATATTTTAACCTTGTACAAATAATTACTACAAACAAATTATTGATAAAATATAAAATATACAATGGCACATGCACACATTACACAAAGATTTTACCCTGGAAAACCAAACCAGGAAAACCAACAACATGTTTAGAACTGCTCCTCTAATCTTCTATTCATTTTTTTTCATTGTTTACAATAAAATATACATATAGGATTCCATGGAATAAAAAACCCTAATCCATCGACCCATATTAGTCAACAACCCTAATTCCTTAACCATAATTATAAAACCATCGGAAAAAACCATGTGCCAAAAAATCGTCAAAAAACGGATGCAAAAAACAGACCAAAACAAAATTTTCGAGGGCTCCCACCCCTGAACCTTTGCAACCCTCCCGGCTGGGGGGTGCTAAGAACCCCCTATACCCCCTTTTTTCCCATATCAATGTACAATGCATGGGATAAATTTTGCAAACAATATAACACATACCCAACAACATGTTACACGAAAAATATTAAAATAATAACAAACAATAACATATATATATATATATAGATAACAATTGAGATAATTAGTCTAAGAAACGAGTGAGCCGTTGAGGTTCCTCACGAGAGATTGAGAGGGTTTCAGCCAAGAAAGAAGCCATGAGTGCGCCTGGGGGTGGGGAGCCTTCTCCCACCCCATCGATCACTATTGATGCAGCCTTCAGACTACTGATCAATCTGATGGGAAAGAAAAAGGTAGCTCCCTCAGCACCGAAATTCATCAAGAAACTCAAAGATATTTCGGACCTTCTAGAAGAACAACCCATTAAAATCACTCTGGCATTAGCTGAAAGAGGTCTGGTCGAGCATTTTATGGGACTTTGGCCCTCTGTGAAAACAACAGATGATTGGATCAAAAGAAATTGGAGGCCCCACCTCAAATTTCAAATTTATCTCTAAAGAAGACAGAGATTTAATCTTCAGGAGCGGTTCTTACTTCATGGGGACCCAGGGCCTATATCTCAACAGATGGATGCCAAATTTTTATCCAACAGTAGATGTACCAAAATAAGTACAAGTCTGGGTCCGGCTTCCCAACTTACCGATCCACTGCTGGAACTTTCAATCTCTTCAGAAGATCAGAAATGGGCTAGGCCGCTTCATAGACAAAGCGAACAATAAATCCTAGTATACATGTGCAAGGATATGTGTAGAAGTGGATCTGGAAGCCGAGCTGCCTGAAGCTATAAATCTCAAGGTGGGGAACTGGCACCATTATCAAAAACTGGATTACGAGCACCTCTCGTTCAAATGCAGGAACTACCACAAACATGGCCACTTCCAAAGAAAATGTCCAAAGGCCCAACTAGAAGACAAAGAAAAAGGAGAAGGTTGGCAGAAGGTCAATAAGGGCAAAGCAGCCACGAAGCCGTCAGAGAAGAAAAGTACAGGGCCTCCAGAGAAACTCCAACCAAACCCAAACCCTAAGGAGGTGAAGAAAGAAGGATCCACTTCTGGGATCACCACTGGGGTAGAGGAAATCCAAGTGATAAAAGAAAGTCAAGAGAAAGAGCCTAAAAATATCATCGATCAACCACCATCAGAGGAAGCCGAGAAGGAGAAATAAGTAGAGGAATAACACATAAGTCTGGACTCGGACTCAGGCGGATCAGAATATGGAGGAACCGAGTCAAGCATCTCCCAATATACTTCGATAAATCCTACTAGGGGGCRAAAATCCAAGAAAAAAGAGAGAGAGGAAAAAACCTACCAGGATGTGCTTCAAGGCTCTCAACAAACGTTCAAAGAAATGATAAACACCAGATCTACAAAAAAGAAAGGCTCGACTCCAAAAGGATCCGCACCCTCACCAAGGTAAATAATGAAATACATCTCCTAGAATTGTAGAGGACTCGACAGCAATCTGAAAGAGGAAGCCCTAAAAGACATTGTTAGAATGTATACACCCGAATTTCTTCTCATCTAGGAGACAAAGTTGGAGGACTTGGTCCTTCTATAAGCAAGTAAATTTTTTTGGAAAAAATGTCAAGCCAAAGAAGTAAGTTCTCGAGGAGCATCAGGAGGACTCACCATCCTTTGGGACACCTCCAAGTACGAGCCAATGTCTAAAGAATGCAACATGCATTGGATCTTCACCAAACTTATCCACAAAGAGTCAAACCATCAAGTAAGTCTTTTTAATATGTATGTTTCGGTTATGTTTTTAGAAAAAAGATCTTGTTAGGACACCTTAAAGTCTTTCCTCAGCATGCACAATCTATAGAATGTAATCATTGCAAGAGAACTTAACCTAACTCTCCCTGTTGATGAAAAGAAAGGTGGGTCCTCTGTCAGACATCTTGCAAGAGAATGGGTGGAGGATATCATGCTAGACTGGGATATAGAGGAAATCAAGCCCACCAGGGGGAAATACATGTGGTTAAACAATCGAATAGGTCCTAGACATATAGATGCTAGGCTGGACAGATTCCTTATTCAATCCACCTTCCTCACCCTTGGCCTCTCTGTGGCTTCAAATATCCTTCCAAACTATGTTTCTCATCACAAACCTATCATTTTGGAGCTCTCAATTGAAAAAAACCTTGGCCCATTTCCTTTCAAATTCATCCCCCTTTGGACTCAGCAAGAAGGTTTCTAAGATATAATCTCTCAAGCCTGGAGCAGACAAATCCAAGGCTCCCACTTCTTCGTGTGGAAATATAAATTAAGAGGCCTCAAATCAGATCTGAAAAGTTGGTCTAAGTCCCTCAAATCCCCTACTTCGAGAAGGAGAGAGGCACAGGAAGGCCTTGAGACTCACCAGATGGATTTGGAGGACTCCGTTGTCACTTAATCCATGTTATCCAGAGAAGAGGACCTTCAAAAAGAGCTTCATAGAGCCTCCAGACTGGAGGAGGAATACTGGAGGCAAAATTCCAGAAGTCTTTGGATGCAAGCTGGTGATAAAAATATGAGCTATTTCCACAAGCAAGCCGAAGCTTAGAAGAAATTCAAGTCAACCAAGGAAATTCAGTTTCAAGATCAAATGATTAAAGACTTTGATGGGATCAAGAAAGCATCTCACTCCTTCTTCAAGGATTTGTACTCTAGCCCGGACGATCTTCCTATCAATACCAACTCCCACCCCCTAGACCTTGTTCCCAAGCTCGTCCATGAAGGGGAGAATATCAACTTAACAGCCCCGATCAGCCTGCAAGAGATTAAAAAATATATGGATCGAGTGGAAGCAAAGAAGGCTCCCGGACCTGATGGCTTCACAGCAAGGTTCTTCAAAGTCTGTTGGCATAACATAAAAGAAGACTTGCTAAAAATGGCTAGGAAATCGCAGAACTGTATCAAGATCGGTGGCAGCACCAATTCTTCCTTCTTAGCCCTTATTCCAAAGAGAAAGGTGCTCTAATCTTCAATATATTATGTCATATCTCCTTATGCAATACTGGCTACAAAATAATCACCAAATTTATAACAATGAGGCTTAAAAAAATTCTACCAACCATCATACCTTTGAATCAAGGAGGTTTTATAAAAAGGTGCCAGATTTTGGATAATCTCGTGTTGGTGCAAGAAGCCATTCACTCAAGCTGCCAGAGGAATGAAAAAGGCATGGCCATCAAGATAGAACTCGCCAATTCCTTTGATAGAGTCTGACACGAGTTGTTGTTCACAGTTATGGAGAAACTTGGCTTCTCACCAAAATTCACTAGCTGGGTGAAAGCATGCATCGCCTCCCCTTGGATAGCCCCGTTGGTGAATGGTCATCAAGTTGACTTCGTCTAGGCCTCAAGAGGCCTTAGACAAGGGTGCCCCCTGTCTCCTCTTATTTATGCCATCCAAGCATCGGTGCTCAGCTTCCAGTTGGGCCACTGTCAATAGATCCAATCTCTCTCAGGACTTAGGATGGTTCATAATGTTGAAGATATTAACCATGCACATTTTGTTGATGATACCCTGCTTCTGGGGGGAGCAAGTGTGAACATGGAAAGAAGTTTCAAGCATTATTGAGACAGTTATAAAGAGGTTTCAGGAAGCAATATAAATTTCCAAAAAAGTATGATATACAGATGGAACTGATCCACCAGGGCGCTAAATGAAATTTCCATAATTCTAGACATGGAAGGGTCGATGACCTGGGAGTCCTTCAAATACCTTGGAATCCCCATTTTCAAAAAGAACCCTAAATTTTCTCAATGGATGTCATTGCTTGATAAGTTGAAAAGCAGAATTCAAGCTTGGGAAGCCAACTGGTTAAACACAGCTGGGAAGTTGGTTCTGTTGAAATCTGTGCTAATCAGTATCCCTATCTATCAATATTCAATCTTGTTGGCCCCTAAAACCTTCATAAGAAAGATGGATGGGATTTTGTGAAGGTTTATGTTGGAAAGGGGGAAACAAAATGAGAGAAAACTCCACTTAGTGAGATGGGAAAAAGTCAAAAAGCCATTGTTGGAAGGAGGCCTTCAAATTCGGGACACTACCAGTTAAAACTTAGCTCTGGGCACCAAATTGTTGTGGAATATAGTTTCTGGTAAACCCTCCTGGAGAAAGAGAGTTCTATGGAAGAAATATTTCCAAGGGAAATGCACAAGATGTTTAGATATTCCACCGAGAGTCCCAAAAGGATCCCCAATTTTCATGTTGTTTCTAAGAGCTTTGGAGCGTTTCAAGGATAAGTTGTATTGGATCCCAGGCAATGGCAAATCTATAAAAATATGGGAAAACCATATCCTTGGAGACCCACCTTTGAACAAGAATGGAGAGCTAAATAACATTAAAGAGTGGATGCAGATCAGAAATCTTCTCACTCCGTGGGACATTTCCTATTGGGGGTCTGACGTGGACAGAAGTTGGGATTCATGGGATCTAGGAGACTATCCTAAAAACTTAGAAGAAGAAGCATGTAAGCTCATCGATCTGCTTCAAGGGAAGTCTCCAATAAAGGCCTTAGAAAAAGATAAAAGATGTTTGGGCTCCACCTCGGGCAGGTATTCAGTTGAAGAAGGGTGTCATGCTCTCCAAGCGATCCCATATGCTCCTCTAGACCCATCCCTCTAGAAATATTTGTGGTCCTTCACTTCCATACCAAAGGTTGATTTCTTCACTTGGACTCTGGCACACAGAAGCATCCTAACCTGTGACAACTTAAGGTGGAGGGGATGGGAAGGGACTTCTAGATGCCCTCTGTGCCTATTGGAAAAGGAAAATGCTGACCATTTTTTCTTGCACTGCCCTTTCTCAAAAGAAACTTGGAACGAATTTCTGAAATTGAGCCTGGACAGAATTGGTCTGTCAGATAATCTTCAGGACATGCTAAAAAATTGGGCTGCTAGTTCTCCTTTCAGTCTAAATAAAAAAGATTTATTGAAGACATGTTGGATGTGGATCCCAAAATTCACCTGCTAGAAACTTTGGCTAGAAAGAAATAGCAGAATCTTCAGAGACGAAAGTTGCACTTCTTCCATGGTAGCGATAAAATCTAGAGCAATGATGGAAGAAGCTCTAGAAACTAAA
>JASDQU010949388.1:0-32500 GCA_032191745.1 Picea mariana | reverse complement strand
TTCGGGGACGTTTGCTTCTTGTTGTCACTATGATCTGTCTTGTCGTCTTGATTTTGTTTGTCTTACTTGCGTCCTGTTGGTTTGAGTGGTCATGTAGGATCGAGAGGGTTGTTCTTCTACATGCGCGCACACACGGTTAAAACAAAAAAAAAATTTGCACCTGATGTCAGAGTAGTTGTCCTTAACATAGGAGGGTTGTTACAGAAACTAAATGCCCAACTCAATGAGAAAATGATGTAGCCACATATCTTGAATGGTTATGTTAACTACACCTCTGTACTTTTCCTCAGTTGAAGATACAGAAATAACAACATGCTTCTCTCTCGACCAACAGATAGGCCCAAAACCAATACTTAGTGAGTAACCCGAAGTGGACTTGCGATCATTGCTATCGCCAACCAAGTCAGAATTAGTGAACCTAATGAGATCTAATGTAGAGTTTGATGCATAATGAATCCAAAAGGTAATGGTTCCCTATACATATCGAAGAATATGATTTGCAGCCTGCCAATGTAGCTCATGCGGATCCTGCATGAACCTGGAAAATACACCAACTGCATAGGAGAGGTCTAGTATGGAGTGTGTGAGATACAAAAATCTCCCCACTAGCTATCTTTATAGTGTGTTTTCAACCAATAGAGTGTCCCCACCATCCTCAAGTTTGAATCCTAATAGGAAAGGAGTCAGAGCAGACTTGCATTCTGTCATGTGAAATCTCTCAAGGAGATCTCATGCATACTTGGCCTGAGACAGTTCAATTCCTAATGCATCCTGACTGATATCGAGTCCAAGGAAGAAGTGTAGCAGACCCATGTTCATCATCAAGAACATGTCATGTAGAATCCTCTTGACTACAATAATTGATGAAGTCGAGAAACCAATGATCAAAAAATCATCAAAATATAGAACTAAGAGTAGAAGTGAATCAACTGTCTTGGGCATGTAGACATTCTATTATGATTTACAATGTGCAAAGTTCTGTGACAATAGGTAGGAGTCCATATTGGCAGACCATTCCCTTGGAGCCTGCTTGAGGCCATAAAGATATATTTCCAGTCGACAGACCAAAGAGGAATCCAACATAAATCTGTAGGGTTGTTCCATATAGATCTCTTCAAAGAGATCATCGTGAAGAAATTCATTCTTAACGTCCATCTGATGGAATTCCCATCCCTTGGATGCTGCAGTGGTAATTTCCAAACGTATGGAATCCATATCCCTACTGGAACGAAGGTCTCATCATAGTCAATGCCATGAACATGCTGAAAGCCTTTGGAAACTAGCCTGGATTTGTATCTGCTAATCTGTCCATCCGCTGTACTCTTGGTCCTATAGACCCATCTGCACCTGAAAAGTTTCCTTCCAGAAGGAAGGGGAACTAGATCCCAAGTCTAGTTCTTGAGGAGGGAGTTGTACTCCTCCTACATGGCGTATTCCCAAAAGGGATTTCTAGCAACCTCGCCATAATACTGTGGATATGAAGGCTGAACCAAGAAAATATGCCTAGAGGGAAATGGTTCAATGGATGTAAGTGAAATAGGAGGCTCCTAGAAATCAGATCGATTCCTCCTAGTATCGTCTGGATCACCAAAAAGATCCCCTACATCTTGAAGAGTAGTCTAGGCCCACTTGGGCCTCTGCTCTGGATCTGTGTCTGCATCTAGATGCACTGACTCTAGATATGACTATATTGACTCTGTATCTGGATCATCTGAATCCTCTGAATCAAAAATCTCATCCAAAGAAGATTCAGCATGTGTATTCTCATCATCTCAGACAGGTGGAAGAATTAAGGTGTCTACATGCGGTTGTTGAGGTACATGCGAGATACTTACCTTGAATTGGACACTTCTCTCTATGATGAGCCAGTCCGAGGAAAGATCAATAAGTATGTATCCCTTCACAACGTTGGGGTATCCAAAAAATATACACTATGTGCTCTGTGGATCAAGTGCCTTCTTCTTTTTAGAGGGAATCCGAGCCCATGCATGTGAACCAAAAATACAAAAGTGGGTCACTTCCGATTTGAGGCCGATCCAATCCTCATAGGGGGTCTTATCCTTGATAGATCTATGGGGATATTTTTTTTGGATGTAGGTTGAACAATTAAGTGCTTCGGCTCATAATCTCTGTGGAAGTGACTTTGCATGCAACATGCAAGATGGCATCTCTTTCAGAGATCTGTTTTTCTACTTAGCAACACCGTTTTACTACAGAGTATAGGGAACTTTGTGATGCAACTGAATTCCTTCCTCATGAAAAATATTCTGGATCTCATGATTGACAGATTCTCCCCCTTTATCAGTTTGGAGGACATTGATTTTCTTTCCTGACCGTGTCTCAACCAGGGCTTTGGAATCTTTGAGGTGTTGAAAGACCTATGATTTTTTCCTAAGAAAGTAAATCCATGTGAAACGTGAGAAATCATCAAAAAAAATGAACACGTACCTCGCTTGACTGATTTATGGATGTGGAAAAGGGCCCATGAGGTCACTATGGATCAAATCTAAAGGAGAGGAACCTCTTTGAGTCTTTCCTTTGTCGAATTTCTCTTGAGGGTGTTTTCCAAGAAAACATCCCTCACAGATTCCTTTGGAGAAATGGATGCCTTGTAGACCATCGACCAATATTTTCTTGTTTATATGTTTCATATATCTGAAATTGAAATGCCCAAACCTTGTGTGTCATATCTTACTGCTTTCATCAACATGGGTAAGCCGTAAAGAAAAATCTCGTTCAATAAATTCAGAAAATGTATACAATCTAGATTGATGATTTACCTCACCGTTAGAAACCTTGGAATTGGTTTTCATTTCATACATGTCCACTTAATTAGGTGTGAATATAACTTTATTTTTTGTGCCGGAATTCATCATCTGATACACGGAGAGAATATTGACAAAAACATTGGGAACATGCAACACATTCTTGAAGCTTTCATTGGTGAATTCAATCCTTGCTTTGCCGGTGACCTCGACTGGAGAGTTGAGAGTTGTCCCCCATCATAATAGGATGATATTTTCATGCATCCAATGAAGAATAGACTATTTTTGTGGCATCCATGTGGTGTGATTCTCTCGAATCTATGATCCAAGCATCGAGAGAGGAGTTGATGGAAATCAAGGCATGACTAGAATTGCCTTCCTTGGGATTCTGATATGTTGGCTTCTTCTTCTTCTTGGAACCCTTGGGAATGTGATGTCCAAGGTTATTTTTTTGAAGTATTTGAGTCATTATATCTATTTTTTTCTACATGCATGCAGATTCTAGATGGAATCCTCTATCGTAGTATGTTAATTTCTCTCCTTTTCTTCCCTTTACCCCTTTGGATCCGGAGGCATCGGTGAAGGGTTTTGAGTACCCTTCCTTCTTTGGATTTGCATGATATTTCCTTTTGTATTTATATTTATATTTATGATATTGATGGCTTCCATCTTACACAGTAAGTGCATGCACCTTTGGGCCTTTTATTTTTCCCATGTTGATGAGCTTGGTTTTCGCTTGTGTCAGGGATTCGATAAATTCCTCAAGAGAAGGCATCTTCCAAGTGGATCTAGAGGAGAATTTGAATGAATGGAATGTGTATACAAAGGACCAAGTTTGGAGAGAATGGTGAGGACCATTTGTTTCTCCTCATATTTATTAACCTCGCAATCTTTGAGTTGCAACAATAAATCCTTGTATTTTGTAAATAAATCGTGGAGATTGTCGAAGCTTTTTCGATCCAATGTGAGAAATTCCACCTCGAGCATGTGTCCCCTCATCTCATATTTTTTTACAAAGAGCCCTTCCATTTTGGTCCAAGCTTCATTTGGGGTTTTACAAGAAGATATGTGAAAAATGAGATCGAGAGAAATGAGACTGCAAATTGTTCTGAATGCTTCATCCATTTGATTTAGATACTTGGATTTTTCTATGGAAAATGTCAGTTCTGTATTTCTATGCATGGTTAACCTATACAATCCTCTACTTCGAATATTCATGACCATATTCTACTTCCATGCAAATAATTTTTAAGGTGTAAGAATGAATTCTTTTGGGAATTCCATTTTTTCCGTTGTCTTCAATTTTTGGTACCTGCAAAAAATAATTTGGTGTATCATTTCTTAGCAGTCCGTCAACTCTGATACCATGTAAATGTTTTGAACTTACACATAATATATCTATCTAGAAAATACCACACATATTTGTAAAGATAAATTGATAAAGAAGAAGCAAGAGAGAAAGAATGGAAGAATTCTCATTAACCGTAATGAATAATTTACACATGATATATTCTATATAACTCAAAAAATGTGCACTGGAGGTGAAGACAATGAACCTTAGTGGTGGTATAGAGTGATATTGACACACACCAACAATTATGGGAGTGAAATTCCACCCATTCTAGTCTCTCGGGGGAGTTACGAGAGTGAATTTCCACCTAACTAGGTTTTTTTTTTTTAAATAAACCGGTGGAACCTGTTATATTATCAAAAAACCAGAGTATACAGTTGCGGGTGGTAACACCAACTGTCCTACTTGAGTAGGAAACTAGGACAACTGGGTTTCCTGTGCCATGTATAATTTATTTATCATAACATATACTTGCACGCCCTGCCTGGGGGAAACCAAGGCGTCAGTGCCATCAGGTTTCAAAATCTTAATCATGTCTAACCAAAAGGAGTTGCAACAGACTAACTAAACCGAAATAACATAAAATTTTCTAACCAGAGCCCTTGCATAACTGTTGTCTTGATCTCGCTCGCTTGTAGCCTGCCCGACACCAACCTGCTGGAATCGAGTACTCCTGTGCGCATGTGGGGCATTGCTTCTTCGGAGCATTCTTCGAGAGTGCTGCAAAGAGCATGTCTATGTGTTGATCCATCCTGGCTAGGTCGTCGAGCATGCTGTGAAGCTCAAAGACAAGTGGTAGGTGCTAGAGTTCTGGGAAGGTGGCTTGGTCCATCCGTCCCCTGTCGCTCGAGGTCCTCGTGCCAGAGTTCTTTACTGTGCCTGCGCTGGAGTCTCCCGGTGGTCGAGGCAGTGTCCTCTTATCTTCCTCCTGCTCCTTGGCATCATTGGGTGGTTCTTCCTCTTCGACGATGCAAGGTGGATACTGTATTTCATCAGGTGGTTCTTCCTCTTCGACAATGCAAGGTGGACATTGCGGTTCTTCCTGCTCTACGACACTGTGTTTCCCCTGGTGTGCTTCTGTCCATGGCCTGCGCTCCTCGAGATGTACTGTGGGAGGATGATTTTGCAGTGCCTCCTCGGGGCTGACTTCTTCAACAATTGCCATGGGAGGCAACCAAGGATTTCTCCTCCGTCGGATGGATGCCAGGGTGAGCGCTTTTTCAAATTTCTTTATGTGTTTTTTCCGGGATTCAGCCCTGTACCAGGCTGCTCCTCGGTGCGACTTGCCCCTAATCTTGGGCATGGTGGAAATCCCTGGAGGTCTGGGTGTGGCGGGAGGCCAGAGTGGCAGGTCTTCTTCTGCCTTTGCTGCTCTTGCTTGAGATCGAAGATACCACTCAAACAGAATGAGCTTTGCGTAGGGCCAATACATCTCCCCCTTGTCTATCACTACTATAAAATCCCATGAAACTTCACTCGCGATCGCCATTAACACTAGGTCGATAGTGCTCTGTCGCCTGGTACCATCCTCACGCGCGAGAGGGCTCGTCACTTTAAGGTGGCTGGTGCAAGCCATAATTCAGCTGATCAGCGGTGGGATTATGCCGGTTGATGCCATTAATTGGTGTCCCCGTAGCCTCCCGCGTGTCCTCGTATGAGTGCATGGCACCCCATCCGGGGAATTTCCACCTAACTAGGTTAACTAGGCTACCAGTCTTCAATTAACTGACTGAAACAGGGTGAAGTGAGGAGGAGATCAAGGAATCATGATTAATTCTCTCGTATGGTGATGATCCCAAGGACAATGTGCATTAGCTGGTGATGATCCCAATGTTTCATGGTGACAAAACCAATGCAACATCTAGACTCCACTCAACTAGTCAAACTGAAGTGAAAACTTGAGAGAATATTCTCCCTAGAGGAATATTCTTCCTAAAATATAGGAGGCTGAATAATGACTAAAAAACAAGGAAAAACCTTAGGAAAAATAAATCCTAGGTGTGCGTAAAGTAACTCCAACATATGTTTCATTATGGTGTTTAAAATGGCATAAAATAGAGATGTCACATTGTGGCATTTCAAAAGTAATTATTTAATAGGTTTAGATCACCATGTAATGTTTCACAAGGATTATGTAGGATTCCAATAGATGATAGTCAGAAAGTCAGTCATGTTTCATTTAAATGCTTGATAATTTTACCTTATGTTTCATGCTTTTATTTTTTATAGAGTTCACATAAGATCACTATCTATATGGTTGATATGGTTGGTCATTTAGATGTATGTGTTGTAGACTTTATTGTTGACTATTATTGACTTTAGGTGATTGTGGTTTACTATAGTTGATTGTGGTTGGAGTGAAGTATTTATGCTCTATATCATTGACTTTACATGACATATGGTTGATATGCATGACCATATATATGTAGATATAGTAGACTTTATCATTAACTATAATGGTTAACTGTGGTCAATCTATAGTCTTTATGGTCTATATGGTTGGATTTACGGGCTATATGGTTGACCAAATATAAGTATATATAGTATACTTTATCATTAGTTGTGGTTGATAATGGTTGAATTTGGTTTACTTGTTGACTATAGGTGATTTTGATTCACTATGTTTGACCAGTACTAGTGGGATCCTCCCTCGTGATGGAATAATTTCCGAGCATTAATGATAGGATATGTATGATGTGCATTTACTGTAACATGGATTAGGTCTACTATTTTAGTTATTAAATAAGGCTCACTAGGTAGCTAGAATTAAATCAATGTAATATGGAATAGTGATTAATGTAGGAGCCATTAATGGTTAGGGTTTGGAGTAGATATAAACTATTTATAGAGGTAGAGAGATATGCATTCTCTGGTCAAGGATTATCATTTAATTGGAGCATTTCTCATTTTCTTAGGTTTCCCCCTCAAAGAGGCACATGTCAAACATTTATACCCTTTTGCAATATCAAGAAAAGGTTCAATGCTCTTGTTAGGTATCATTTAATTTATGTAGTTTGAGTCATATTAAGAACCAAGGATCATAACAAGTGGTATCAAAGAACTTTCTTGGCCCAAGGGGAAGCAATATTTTTTTTAATTAATTATTTTTTCTATATATCGCTTTGGCATATTTTTATGTTATCTCATTCACTAGATTGTATCCATGTCAATTCCATCAAAATTAGAGTGACCATGCCATTTCCAAATTCTGGTTATAATAACGATACTAAAAAGTGTTGTAGAAGTTACAACTATTTTAAGTCGGGCACTGGAAACCCTCATGAAATTTTTTTGCAACACAACTTATTTCTATTCATGAACCAAATTGCAATTGCATCAGTGCCATTAGAAGATGAGTGGCCATGAAATTTCCAAATTGGGATCATAATAGTGATTCTGAAAAGTATCATGAAAGTTATAACTATTGCAAGTTATGACCTCAAAACCCTTTCAAAAAGTTATTGTGGCATGATTATATACCAAGTTATGAATTGGATTGCAATTGCACATGTGCCATCTAAATGAAAGGTCATGCCATTTCTGACTTGGGGTCACAACAATTTTTTTCAACTTATTTTAGGAAGTTACAACCATTTAAAAATTGTATAATCTAAATCCTAATGGAACCACACAATGGAATGGATGGAAGTATTTCAAAAAAGGATGGAATGGTGTTGAAATATTATAGAGAGATGTTGTATAATTTTCATCAGACGAGAGCATATGATATAGATGTTGGCATTGTATGATTTAAAGGTGGATTGTGATGAATGGCATATGGAGATTTTACATTTATGTGGAGATAACTATTTTCATGTTCTCTTTGTTGAATACACTCCTCTATATGAAGTGAAAATCATTGAGGAAATTCATGAGTAGGTCGTGACTAACACTTTTTAGTAGGTGTTGGACAAGCAATTTTGGATATAATTTTGAGAAGAATCTAAGTATGAATAAATCATGCAGAAGAAAGGGCACAGAAGGAAGGATTCGCGTAAAAGGAAGGATTAGAGAAGAATATATAAAAGGAGTAGAAGGACATGAAGGACGTTGATAGCACAAATCCAAAAGGATAAAGCAAGCGAGAGAGACAAGGAAGCAAAAAATATGATAGTGCAACTTTCCAGAAATAGAAAGGAAAACATAAAAGTTGTATAAAGAACAAGAAGTAGAAGAAGGTAAATAGCCAATTAACTGAAGAAGGCTATGCCATGCATTGTAATGGCTTATTTTGGGAAAGATAAGAATAGAGCTTGAAACCTTATATTTTGGGGCATAAATATGTAATGAGATTAGGATATAGAGGATGGCATAGAGAGATAGATGTATGCGGGAGAGGGTGCACATGGAAGAGAATTGAGGTTATGGAAAGATCATGAATGTAATAGTTAGTTAGTAAGAAAGAAGATGAATAAAGAAGAAGTTTAGAAAGGATATTGTGTCTTATGTTCTTACTTGTCTTTGTTCATTCATGAATGATGATATACTTTGCAGAATGAATTTAGTCTATGAATTGGTTATGCTGAAATGTTCATGTATGGTTGTGATAGTTTAGGTAATAATCAAGAACATACATAAGTTAAGATCAGGAAGAATGATTCACACATCAACCTCCCTTTCCCTTAAAGTTGCAGAAACCTAGTTCTTGTAGCCCTAAAAGATACCTTGGGTGAGACTTCATCTGCGCAAGCAGGTGATGCCAAAAGGGATATGTATTGAGGGTTTTGTTGGTCACAGTCAACCCGAACCTTAGGTCTGATAACCCCTACACAGAAAAGAATCAACAAACAAATGGTTCCATTGCCGAGACCGAGACTTTGTGACTAAGAGAATGTTTTGGAGGCCGACCAAGAAAGAAATTATCGACTGGTTGGAACAAAAAGAATGGGACTTTGCGTGAAAAGAGAACAAGAAACCTTGAATGAGTGAAAAACAAATGGATGCAAAAGTATGTGTTCATAGATCAACATGAAATTTTCTTTGGAAAATTCCCAGAAATTCTGACCAAGTGGCTAGAAAGGTTAGTAGGGAAGACAGGAAAGTTTAGTGTTGTAGCACCAAAGAATTGGAGTCCAGAATTGGTAAGGAAACTAAATTATGTAAGTAACCCAACTACTCAAGCAATTTATTTTTGGTTGGATAGTATACTAGGGTATTATGTTACAAATTTGTTGTAGATTTCATTCAGTCATACAATGTTGCAGAAAGAAGATTTTTCAAAGGCCCATGTGGGAGGTTCTTGAAATCAATAAATATGTGGATAAATATGCTATTATGTGAAAATCATGTGATGATAATGGATTCCGACAGTTAAACGAGCTTTGCACACATAGGGGTGTTCGAGGATAAAAAAGGATTGCTAGAGAAAAGGGAGGAATCCATAAAAGAGGAAGGAAGGGACTGAGGATGCAACAAGGTAGTAGACTAGAGGAAGACTACGAATTTGGATATTTGTGCAGAGGAAGGAGGTATAAAATGAAAAACACTAGGTCCAAGAGAGAAGATCCACACAGTGATCCAAAAGTACGGGAACCTTGTGCATAAGTACGAATTGAAGAGATACCAGATGTAGGAGGTAGAGAAGAAGGGTTTCAGTCCAATCCAACAATAGAAGATATGGTAAGTCCCACCCAGATAGGATCCTGCGTTGAATCCATGAACCCATGTGCATCACCACAATCAAAAATAACATTTTAATACTTGTCGAAAGTCATCATAGTTAGCCAAGGAGGACAAAACAATACCAGTTGAAATAGTGGGAGTAGTGCACAAAGTCAAAATCAGAGTGTACCTACATAACCAAGGGGAGGGAATACATAGACCAACATGGTGGGAATAGATAATACTCTTAGGATTCCTGAATTAAATGTAGTAGGGTCAGAGGACCCAAAACAACACTTGTTTGTCTGCGACACAATTTGTGTCGCTAAAAACATACATGACAAAGAAGTGAAGATTGTGTATTTAGCGAAAATGTTTAGGGTCCATGTGCTGGTATGGTATATGAAGTTACAGGGTATTACACCTACCAGAAAGGATAGAAATTTGGTAGAAATAAATAAAGTTCTACTAAAGGAGTTCAAAATTATGAAATTAGAATCCCAATATATTACTGAACTGAAGGAGATCAAATAGGTGCAAACAAATTCAATATGGGATTACGATCAACACTTTAGGGATGTAATGGGGGGACTAACTTTATATATTCCATATGGACAACATGAAGAGTGGTTCATTGCAGGATTAATACCCCACATTCGTAGACCTCTAATCCAAAAGAAGGTTGCGTCGCAAATTGAGGCACTGAAAATCGTGATGAAATTAGAGTCTTCGTCGACAGGATACATTGGGAGAATGATGCAAGTTCAGACGCAATTAGCTGCATTAACAATTCAGATAGCTAAGATTACCAAAGGAAGGGAGAAATGAGAACAAATTTGGTGTACCAAGTGTAGGACGAAGGGCCACCACAAGGACGAATTCCCAACATTCGTGCAATACTTGGAAGTAGGAGCACCGAATCCAATACCCGAGGGAGGATAATGCGATATTTGTAAAAAATGGGGACATCATCCCACTAATTTTCCATTACTCCAGAAATACCAAAGTACTCCAAAGAACTTGTTTTTCAATTTTTGCAAATTAGTAGGACATGAAGAAAAGGATTGTCGTGCATTCAACCTACTAAGGGGGCGCACATCATATATATACATGATCCAGGAAGAGAGTACTGGTGCAGATGGGAGTGGTGCGCAATATAACACCCAAAGAGATTTTAATTAGGGGAACATAGAAACTTTTGGTAGAGGTCGCGGTAGATGGAATTTTGGTCACGGAGGACGAGCATCGATTATCTATTATAACTTTAACAAACCAAGACACTTGGCCTGAGATTGCTAGAACCCATGTATGATGTGCACATATTGCAGAGCACTGGATCATGCAATGGAGGAGTGTCCCTAACTATTAATTATCTGTAATGCTTCCTCATTATTCACACAATGAAGTAATATACTGTCGGAAGATCTCCTAAACAAGAAGTCTCCTAAAATGACGTATCTGGAAGATTCAATATGGAGCCTTATCCTTTGATGAGTATGTAAGTTATCTGGACATCTATGATTTTTCAAGTAATATACAAGATCTTTGTACCAAGGATGTTCAGCTACAGGAAGGATTTAACTGTCAATGTAAAACAATGTTGACAAAGGATTATCTTGTTCATCAATTTCTTCACATGCTTCAGCATGTTGAGCCAAGTGAAGGGATAACTCACGTCCCTTAATGGTTTTATAAGTCACAATTTTTAAATCATGCTCCTAGATCTTGGCAAGCCAATGTGAAAGCTTCCCTGAAAGATAAGTTTATGAGAGAAAAAAATTGACAGCAGGTAAAGGGACTTTTACCAGTGTGTGCTTACCTAAGATAAAGTGGTGAAATTTATCAACAACTCTAACAAGAGTGAAAGCATGTTTTAAAATGTAAGAATATTTGAATTCATCATCTGACAAGATTTGACTCATGTAAGCTATTGGTTTTTCGTTAACCCACCAGCCAAAGAGGTGACCAACTAGACAAGCTAGGCAATAGGAGAAGGAGAGTGCTTTTCCTGTAAGCCAACCTAAGAGATAAGAAAGCCAGAGAAAATTATAGGCAAGGAGATCCCCGAAAGGGATCCCATTGAAGGGACTAACAAAGGTTTTAGGGGAATAAATGCAGACTTCCCCATGGTTAAGGGGTATACCATAAATTCCTAGTGATATCTCGTCCTTCTAGAACATAGAGACCCTTATTAAGGTCAGGTTCTTTTACTTATGTGATAATAAACTTAAAATAAGGAAAGTCATATTCTCAATTCAAAATTTTCATGGTTAGTGGTAGACTACTCATCAAAAAATCAATTTGCAATCATAACGTATAATTAATCATTTTTTCCTTCTCTTCCTAATTTCATCACATTGTAAGAGGATTGTAGACACTGCTTCCTCTATGGATTTAGTATATATAATAAATTCTTTCTCAAAATCCAACTTCGCCAAAACCGGTGAGGAACTAATTTCTTTCTTAATCCTTACGAAAGAACTTTCGACGTCATCAGTCCAAGAAAATGAGCTATCTTTCCTAAGAATATTGTGAATTGGTCAGACCATTACAAAAAATCAGGAACAAACCTGCGAACGAAGTTGATAATTCCCATAAAGGCTTGAACCTCCTTTTTGGAAGTAGGAGCAGGAAGATTTAGGATAGAAGCAATCCTTTAGGGATCTATGCTTATTCATGAATCAAAGACAATGTGCTCAAGGAGATTCCCCTTGGTAACACCAAAGATAGACTTAGAATGATTTAAAGAAATTATGAATTTCCTGCATCGCATGAGAACCTTTCTAAGATGACCAAAATGATCTGATCGGGTTTTTGAATATATAGTTAAGTCATCAAGATAAATATGAATAATGTTTCCGATCAGATCATCAAAATATACTTCCATAGCTCTTTGGAAAGTGGCACCTACATTAGATAAGACAAAAGGCATATGTTCATAAGAAAATGTGCCCCAACGTGTAATAAAAGTGGTTTTATATTTATCTGTCCTTTTTACCTTGATTTGATTATAACCAGAAAAATCGTCAAGTAAGGACATCATCTATGACCCTGCAGCTTGTTGCAAAATCATTTCCATATTAGGGAGAGGAAAATGCTCTTTCATGCTAGCTCTATTTAATGCATGAAAATCAATGCATAGTCTGATCTGACTAGTTGTTTTCCGAACGGTAACCAAATTGGAAACCCACTCAGAATACTTAACAAGGAAAATTATCCCAGCCTTCAAGAGTTTTTCCAACTCCTTCCTAATAGTTGATTCCAGTGCGGGGTTAATGGGTCTTTGTTTTTTCCTAACCGGTTTTATGCCTTCCTTGATAGGAATGGAATGTTGTATAAGAGAGGGATCAAAACCATGAAGATCCTCATAAGACAAAGAAAAAACATATTGAAATTCATGAAGTAACTTAGTGAACTTCAATTTTTCTTCATCAGTACATTGGGGACCTATCTTAACATTATTTGGGGAATCGGGTGTCCCAATGTTCAAGGAAATGGTTTCACCCACTTTCCTTTTTGACTCCTCTTATTTATGAGTTTCTTTGTTTCCTACATCACTCGATGAAAATGAAATTCCTAGAGGATTCAAGCCCTTCATAATTTTTTTATATTCCATTGATATAATCTCCTTGGGCTTATAAGGATAATTTTGTATGAAAGCACATATGCTTTAATCACTAGGGAAGACATGCCATGAATCTATATTTTCAAGGATATGAGGATGATACAAATATTGAAAAGTGAAATTAGGTCTTTGTGGAAGAAATTTTCGAGTAGGAGAGGATGGAAAAACAACTAGCCTGTAAGCCATTGAGTTCAATTCCCTTTTGACATGAGTGATGTTAAAAGATAATAAGTTCAAGCTAAATGCCCAAAAAACTTGGGTATAATGTTTCATTAACTTGTTTTTAGGAGAATATATTTTGCGTACAAGGTTTACAACAAGTTCAGATTTCCCAAATCCTATAAGGTGACCACAACCTAAATTATAGGCATTTCCAATGCCTAGCAATAATGCTTCAAATTCGGTGACGTTGTTTGTGCAAGAAAAATCTAACTTATAGGAAAAGTTGTGAATTTTACCTACAGGAGAGTACAAGATAATGCCAACTCCGTTACCTTTGTTGGCACATGAACCATCAAAGTGCATATGCCACATCCCATCCTCTAGGTCGATTTGTTTCAAGGTAGTGTTGTCCTCATCGGGAAAGATGGAGTACACTCTGTTGAGGGGTCCTAAATCCATTTAACTCAACAATAGGAACCAAACCCACCACCGAGGCCCAATTAGACTCTGCAGCGTTTAATAGTGGAATGGATCTCTAGATCTTGCGATCCGGCCAAATAATTGATGGGCTTTACGTTTTCTTGTGAAGGCTTCTCCTTTAGTTCAGACATTCTCTTTTTTTGTATTTTCTCTTATAGGTGGTACCGATACAAGATAAAAGTCGGTATAAACCAACTGGGTAACAAAGTGGAAAAATCTTAACTACTGGATAAGGCCGAGCTTGGGATAACCCTTTCACTCTAGTATGCAGACAACAATTATCTACCACAAGCCTAGTAATAATACATTAACATGTTGGTGTTCCAATTATTGACTGAGTTGCAATTATCAAAAGAAAACACCAATGCAATGAACGGTAGCAAGAAAAATAGTTCTCTTAACTCTAATCATCAATCACATAATAACACACAGATTTAATTTTCATCATAAAAGACAAGAACTATAAAACATTGAATCAGATAACTTATCAATAGATTTAGAAGCTCTTACCCGTTACAACATCCATTCATTAGATAAAATCAGAAATAATTCGTCTACATAGCCAATGATGCACACTTTTATGAAAAACAAAAACTTGTCTCTCGTCCTAAACAAGACTTCTCAATTAAGGATTCTCCGAAATAGTTGTTTACAAAATAAAAAATGAGGGGTCTTTGCAGCAACCATCGACCTTTTGCTAACAGGTTGACTCTCCTACTTATAACATACTATTAACTAAAAATAACTATTAAAGTGTAGCTAAGTAAAACAAAAATTCACCACATGGTGCTTTCTTCTATCAGTATTCAAAGAGTCATCAAATGATCTCACTTGAGTGGATGAATTTTCTCATACTCTGACCACTTGATGAAGAGATCCTCGCATGTGTTATCATACGGGAATATATGTTGTTCCATTGGGGCGGAAAGGATATTTTGTATGTCTATTGCCTGTGCCAAATACTTGACTATTCTGGAAGTTAACTATTGCACCATGGCTTGAGCTTTGATCAGGTTCTCCATGAACTGCTGCACCTGCCCTGGAGCCATGTCGGCCACCTTTTCTATTTCCTCAGCCCATGATAAGTCTTGTTTGGCGTGTGATTTGACTATGTTGCGCAAGTCAACAAAGTCATCAGGTGTTCCAAATTCGGGGAGGCCGATGTCTCTCATTGCCCAATTGATCTTGGTCCAGCTTTTCTCGCACTCGACCCATTTCTCTTGAATTTCCCGATGAGGTCCCTGAGCCATTTTTACCCCATATTTGACCGATTTCCTTATGCAGTCGATGCTACTTTCATTTATCACCCAGATGTCGTGCTCTTCGGCATCTCGGACTTGTTGCACCGTGCTGATATAGTAGATCCTTTCCATGGCTTAGTGTTATTTCTCATACCACCTCTCCATATCCTTGAACATCTCTAGTGCCATGAGGGTGTCTTCTTGAAGCTCGACTATCCTTGTAGTGAATAGGTGCCGCTCATCTGTAAATTTGCTATAGGCCTCCTTTAATTTTCTCCTTAGGAACACCTCATCCTGCGTGGTATCCTGGTAATATTTTTTCAAGTGGCGCAAATGTTCCAATTCTCTCAAAGTAGCAACCAACTCATATTCATCCCTTTTTTCTTTGTCCAGGGTGGCATCTGTGATTTCCATCCCTGCGCTGATAAGATCGGATGTCTTGGCATGCTTTGTGTTGATCATATTTTCCTCCGTGGTGATGAGGATGGAGAGATCTAGAGTGCTCCTCCTCTTCTTGGTGGTTCTCTACATGATATATTTCCTTTTCTAGTCATAGGTGATGGCATGTATGTCAGTGAATTCATCCATGGGTTCGGGAATTTGCTAATCTCCCCAAGTGAGCATATTTCCCAGGCTCTTGATGGTATATATTTGTTCAAGACTGGGTTCTTGAACTTCCTCCATGTGCTTGGAAGGTCCGAATTTTGTCTTTTGCTCATCGGGAAGTTGAGTACCGATTGAAATTGAGGCATCAGGGGTGTGCTCAGTACTTACTTGATAATCGGTCGTTGAGACATTGATTTCTTGCTATGGAGCTTATTCCTTTTGTTCGTCCGACCCTGGTTCATCCTTTGGACTATCTTCTTAGGTCTCTGGTGCATCAATCAGTTCAATTTCTAAGACACTCAAGACCTCTTGTTCATTCTATGTAAGGTCCTGAATTTGAGCATCGAGAGCTAGGGAAGATGTCGTCTCTGGCTCCTTTTCTTCTATGATCTATACAGGGGTTACCAGGGATACCTCCGGGCTCTCTTCATCATCATAGATGTTTATTAATTCATGGAGGGGGTTTGGTGCACTTTCTCCTTGTGATTCTCCAACTGTCTCCGGTTGCGATGACACACCCCCCGATGATCCAACCTATGGCGTTGTGACTTTAGGGTTGTCTAACTCGACGATTTCATCAATGCCTATTAGTTCATGGCTGCTTGGGTCTTCCTGGATTTCATCTAGGTTGTCAGCAAGGGACCCTGTCATTCCTATGAGGTCTGAGTCATCTTGCAGCTAATAAATTGTTTGTTACACTTGTTCTATCATGAGAAAACCCCTTTCTCGCATGTCCTGCATCATAGGAAAACCTCTCTCTTTCATAGGAGCTACCAGGGGAACCTCTGCTACTTCGGTTGCTATCATTTCTTCCCTAGCTCTAAGGGCCTCTTAAGTCGATTTATCTATGGTTTTCATCTGTTCATCCATGCTCATGGCTCTGAACTTGGTCATTTTGGGGTCGACCATCCTTGCCACCACCTCATCCCAGTCTTGGGCATTTTATGTGAATATTTCATCTTCAAATTTGTTGTGGGCGTATGGCCAACAAGACGACACTTGTGAAGCATGTTTCAAAACCAGACTCTTTAGATCATTCTTGCAGAATCGACCTGTCTGGAATCTGAACTCTAGTTGGCTTAGCCCTTCTTGTTTAGCTTGAGATGTGTCCTTCACCATGTAGAAACCTACATGGAAGCCATCAGGTATGAACACCCGCTTCTTGTCCTTCACCAGGGTGGCATTGTAACCTTGCAGGATGGTCTAGTAGCATATCTCTCCCATTGCGAGATAGTTAGGGACATGCACTGGTAGGAAATGTGGTGCTCCAGTAGCCCCAAACACCTTGATGTAGGTGTCACACTCGTCCAAGTAACAATGGCCTACTTTTGATATCATCTTTTTGGCCGCTGTCGATAGTCTCGGGCATTCTTTCTTAAAAAGAATGAAATAAATACACGTGATGAATTCATCGCAGATGAGGGAGTAAGATTTCTTGTACCTGTTTTCCCATAGGATGCTGAAATATACGTGGACCAAGAGCTCTATGACATACTAGCTCAGGTTCATGACGGATAAAATGTTTCTGGCACACATGACATCAAGTAAATATGAAGGCATGTAGAAGGCTGATGTCTATCCTTATTTTGGCGTCCGAGATTGTTGTATGTAGATGCTCAGTGTCTTAGAAATGATGGCTCCCCAGTTGAAGCCGCTCCCCAAAATTGCCACTGTGTAAGCTAAGGTCATCCATGCCCCTTAAAATCTAGAGCAGTCCTTCTCTTCATATAATCAACAAATGAGAGCTATCAAGTAGATGTATGGCTCCCTCAAGTTAGTTGTCTGGTACCAGTCGATGCTCTGGTTGGTGTATTTCTTATCTTCCCTCCACCATGAGGACATCACCCGACTAGTGTCGTGGCACTCGTAAAAGTTTATGAAAAAATATGTGTTCAGTCACTCCTTGGGGTATCTAAGCCTGTAATACTTCTGAACTTTGACTGATAAGAACAGTCCAACACAACCACCATTATCATCATTGATCAAACACTTTTATGTGTCTATGTGGTCGATGAGCCACTTCAAAAGTTCTATACAGGGAAAAACAGGGGTTCTTCTCGCCACCATATGCAGGTACGACCATCTGATATTCGAGAACACCTCGTCATTGAGAGCTCTCACATCTAGGTCACTATGTGGGATATATTGTAGGTATTCCTCCCGACTGATCTTCTTAAATATATCTCCCCAATGTGGGAGTGTCCCCTTGGTCCTCGTGCTTTTCTGTGTATCTCCAAAGGTCGGAGGCTGGATGAAATCCTTCTTCGTCGATGTTTTGATGAAGGGCTCTGGTATTGCCTTGTATTCCAATTGTCTTGCGACCCCTGGATAGGAGCCTTCACCTAACTATGGTTCTTTCATCTTCGGTTCCCTCGACGATCATCTAGTGGTTGGCTTTCTTGGAGGCATTATTCCTACAATAAAAAATAAACCTTCAGAGACTGTGTAAAGAACAAAACCAGATAAAAATATATGAAGTGTAAACATGTAAAATCCATAAACTTTGATACATACCTGTAAGCTTGCTAAACTTGGTTATTTGATACTCATGGGATCTCTGCAACTTTCAAATTGCTTGTCTCATTTCTCTAGATGCTCTGAATTTTCTTGCGCATGGAATGATTCTGCTTACAACAGCTCAAGAGAATTTAAACCAGTGAAGGACTTATTGTGTCGCATCAACCATTCAATTTGGGTGATGAGTGCCATTTAAACAAATCTTTTGCCGAATCTCTGCAACTTAAATTCATTGTGGGTTGATGGTGGAGGCGCGGGGGTGATGTGGTCTATCGGTGATTTTAAAAGACCGTTTTGATTGGCACACGAGGTAGAAACTAATGCAGGATTTGGTATTAATTAGCCCATTAAATGATCAAAATCTAATTGTATCCAACGTTAAAACGTCCCATCGTGTCGCTTTCTCAGTGGGTGCATCGGGGATCGGGGATGCGTTATAAGTGTTTTTTTTTATGTCCCTCACAAAATCTCCAACGCCAATCAATATCATCATACAATGTTGTCATGGAAAAGTTGACTCAGAGGTGTGACTTGGACTTAGGGGACCAAAATAAATGACTCGAGGAAAAACTAGACCGTACGGTTCTCTGATCTGGCACAGACACGTGGTGTTGAAGATAGGTGGTCTAATCCATGTGTATTAATCGGAGTCGGGAATTTCATTAAGTTATATGTTCTTAAAACATACCTTATCTCATCGATGCCAAAAAGGTATCGGGGGTTGGTGATCGAGGATAACCCTATCACATTTTTTTCTTTGGATGAACTTACTCAAAAAAGTCCCAATGCTGAAATGCATCAGGGATCAGGGATCGACGATCAGGGGAACTCTTTATCATGGTCAGAATTTTCATTGTGATCCTTTTAGGTCTTCCCTGATTTCGATGAGCATGTCGAGTATCGACTATCGTTGATATATTTTCTTTCTTGGTTAACGACTATTCCCTTCATATTTTACCGATGCCGAAGAGAAATTAGATATCGGAGACATCCTTACGCAAAACTTTGGCACAAACATAAACCTCCTGAGCTTTCTCGAGTGGCTCTTTTTCGTGTTGAATTCCTTCCGATGTCAAATCTGAGTGTGCCGGGTGAAGCGTTTTGACTTTTGATTATTTTTTCAGGTGTTAAGGCTTTCATGGGGTTTCGTAGGTTTAAAACAATATTAAAAAGATACTGAGATTCATGATAGTAAGTAAAAGGCAAAATTTTTTCACAAAATGAAGTCGAATCAAACAGTGCAAAGATCAAGTGGCACCCAAAATGTAAAAAATTGACATAGGATTTTTAGGGTGTGTTGAGTGCTCAACAAATGGCGACTTACTGGGAGAAATCAGTATCTTTGTTCCTTCCTCGGGCTCGACTGATGCAAAAGCTGGTTAAGAACTTAACTAGTTTTTATTGGAGCCTCTTTTACCCTTGCATTTGAAATTTCCCCAGTTGATGCATCCGGGCCTACCTATGGGATTTCCAACCTTTATTCAACCTTCGTTTCCTGTAACCCTGACTCACACCACCTTTGACAAGAGTCTAGTAAAGCATTCACTGGCACTAAGCCTTTAGTTACCCTTAATCACTTGCTACGGTGTTGCTCCACTGTCAACGAGCGTCCATAGCCTCGGTTGATTCACCCTGACATCATAGACCTTGCTCCACTATCGGTGAACGTCCATAGCCCTAACTGAGTTATCTGAATTCCCTCTCCTATTGTGCACTCGTTTGATATAGTTGATTTTTATTTCAACATAATTCCCTAAGCGAGTGGGAGAGGATGACGTTTATTTTTTGCAAAATGAAATGGTTAAGGTGAAACTTGCTAGCTCTGTCTCTGAGGTACATGTAGTCCTTTCCATCTCACTATCATTCCCTTAAGGTTTCACCAGACCACCAAGAAAACACTTCTTCATTTCTTCAAAGTTTTTCATCTACGCAGGTTAGATAGAGAACCCCTTGAAACAACCGCAGGTTCCCCAATGTTTCTTGTGTTGTATGTGAGCGATGATTTAGGAACAAAGTTCATCATATCGAATGATTTGAGGTCAACCATTGTCTTTCTAAACCCCATATTCAAAAGCGAAGACATACAATAGCAAAATATAAAACAAAAAATGTGTTTCACAATTGATGTATCTAAAATAAACACTGTGAAAACATAAACACAACAAAATATTTTTTATTTTTATTTTTAATGAAAATATTGTTTTAGGGATTGACTGGGAGGGCGTCGGGTTCCCCCTTAAGATTTTTCATTCGATAGGTGTCTAAACTAATCTTGTCATCCATATGGAAAGGTCTGAGCCATAGATTCTGAAACTTATAATGTTTTTCTTTAGGCTCATTTTCTCTGTCCCACTTTAGGACTAAGTCTCCTACTTCAAAATTCTTCTCTTTAGCCTTATACTTATCAAACCACATTTTAACTATCTGTTGGTGAGATATGAAATTTGACTTAGCTTTCTCCCTTTCTTCTTCCAACATGAGGAGGGTATAAATTCTTTGTTGTATGATTGATGAGGGTTGTTCTCTGGAATCATGAGCAAGTTGAAGAGATGGAAGATATAGCACTTTCGGGAGAATGGCTTCCTGTCCTCATACCAAAAAGTATGGGGAATTCCCTATATATTCCTTGGGTGTAACTCTATCAGCCCATAAATCATTATGAACTCAATTATCCCAATTTCTCTGGTTGTATGCAACTTTTTCTTCAATATCATCACTAGGTTCTTATTACTTGATTTTGCCACACCGTTCCCCTATGGATAGTAGTTTGTAGAGTATATGATTATGATTCCCTTGTCTAGAGAAATCTCTGTTAATAAGGTGGAAGAAAAGTAAGTTGCATTATCAAAAACAAGGGCGGAAGGTACACCGAACCTTGTGATCAACTGTTGTTCTATAAATTGGATCACCACCTTTTCATTTACATGAGTCAAAGGGATGGCTTCTGCCCATTTCGTGAAATAATCTGTGGCAGTCAGTATGTATTTATGTTGTTTTGAAGAACTTGGTGTAATTTATCCTATGATATATAACCCCCATTTCTCAAATGGCCTAGAAACAACCACTAGTTGGAATGGGACAACTTCTCTCTTCTCCCTCCCCACGTTTATCTTACAAGTCTTACAATTTCTCACGTATGTGTGAGCGTATCTTAACAGAGTAGGCCAATAGTAGTTGGCTCTCAGTGTTTTATGAGCGGTGGTGTTTCCTATGAAATGTCCACCGACAAGACTATCATGGAGTTCTTTCAGAACTTTATCTGCATCTTCTCATTCGAGACATATTAAAAGTACCCCATCATAATTAACACAGAAGAGTACCAAATTTATGAGGCGATATTCTGTAGATTTTAATCTAAGAGCTCTCATTTCCCTAGGGTTTAGGTTTTCTGGGAAGTCCCATGATGCAAGAGATAAGTCAGTTTCTTGTACCAAGACTCTCCCCCTGAGGAGACATATGAAGCTTAACCACACCATAATGCCAATTCATTCTCCCATCTGGGGTCGTCATTTACTTGGTCCTGGGCTTCAGCTGCTAGTTTGTATAACCCTTGTCCCTTAACTAGTTTAGCAGGTTTTATATCTAGATCAAATTCTTGGACTACTGCCATCCAATTTCCTCTTCTTTCCCCCATCTTGTGTTGAGTGAATAGGGATTGAACTGCAGGGTGAGGCACTATAAAATTGGTATGATTCTTAAGGATGTAATATCTGAAGTGTTCCACTACCTTGTATATTTCATAAGCTTTCTTGTCTATAGAAGGGTAATTTAGTTCGACCCCTTGGAGATTAGTGCTCATGAATGATATCGGGGCTTCGTTGTTGTCATCATCCTTCTGAGTCAATACTGCAGCTAGTGATTGGTCGGAGGAAAAAGTGTAGAGAAAGAAATCTTTGCTGAAATCGGGACTTCGTAACACTAGAGCCTGAGATATTGCAGTCTTAATATTGTTGAAATCCCTCTTTCATTCATCATCCCACCTAAATTCAACATCTTTACGAATCATTTTTTGTAAGGGTTTGATAGTTTTAGCGAAATCGGGGGTGGATTTCCTCACAAAATTGATTTTCCCAAAGAATGATTGCATAGAATTTTTGTTGTAAGGTAATGGAAGCTGAGCTATAGCCTTAATCCTTCCCAGATCTCTGGGAATTGCTACTTAAGATATAATGTGTCCTAAAAACTTACCTTCCTCGACACTGAAAATAGTTTTCTTAGGGTTTAAGGATATACTGTATTTCCTACACCTTTCGAAGATATGGGTTAAGTGTTGGATGTGATCTTCTCTATTATTTGAATACACAGTTATGTCATCCAAGTAGACTACCACACATTTGTTGATTATTCCCCAAAATGCTACATCCATGACCCTTTGGAAGGTATCCCCTGCATTGATTAACCCAAAGGGCATATGTTAATAAGAGAAGGTTCCCCACTTGGTTTAGAAGGTAGTTTTCAAGTGGTCTTCTTATGAAACTAGAACCTGGTTGTAACATGAGAAACCATCTAGTAGGGAGAAAATCTCAGAGCCAGACATGGTCTGCAAGAATTTCTCCATTGGTGGGACTTGATAGTTGTCCTTCTCTGAAGCTCTATTGAGATTTCTGAAATCTACACATAGGCGGATCTCCCCATAATTTTTCGTTACATGAACCAAATTTGCTACCCATGCAGAGTGTCTGACCTGGAAGATAATTTTGGCATCTAATAGTTTCTTTAACTCCATACATGAGAGGCTCCAGGGATGGGTGGTACTTCTGAAGCTTCTGTTGGAAGGGTTTTACTTCAGGTTTTAAAGGGATAGTGTGTTGAATGATAAGGGTATCATAAGTTTTCATATTACAGTAGGACCATGCAAAGACATCTTGATATTGTCTGAAAAGTTTGAGATAGGCCTTCCTTTCCTATTTAGATATTGTCTTGCCGACATTTATGTTTTTGGGGTTTTCTGAGGTCTCTAGATTTATAGTTTCATGCATGGGACATGAACTACCTATCTTTGCGTTCTTTGACCCTTTAAATCGTTCCCTTAGGTCAAAACGGTTTTCTAAATTGGTTATTCCCTTCGGTATAGTGTGAGACCTTGGTTTAATAGTCGGTTGATCTGTTTGCAGATCCATTTCTGCTGATTGTTCTTCGAATACTTCATCGCCAATAGCTAAGTATTTAAAATTATCATGATTGGTCAAAAAGTTTATAATCTGTTCATCTCCTTCAAATACCTTCCAATTCAAAATATTGTTAGGCACCGACGATTTGTAGAGTAGTTCCATAGTGAACCAGGAGGCTTCATAATCTTCTAGAGGTGATAGCCTTGAGGCAGTAGTGGCCACAGAATCAACAAGAATGTTCTTTGTTTTGGGGATCGCTGTAATGTTGAAGGCTTCAAAATGTTCTATTATCCTGTGCACATCCTGTTGGTAATTCTTCAGGTGTGGAGAGTTGCAATGTATCGCATTCCTTACTTGTCTGACGATGATTTCAAAATCTTTGAAAACCTTCAATTATTTGACGTTTAAGTTTGTGGCTTTCTTTAGCCCATGTAATAGAGCTTCATACTCGACGATATTGTTTGTGCACTCAAACTCTAGTCTACGGGACAAAAAATGTCATTTACCTTTTGGATTAATGAGGATGCACCCTACCCCTGACCCTTCTTGTGATTTAGAGCCATCAAAGTATAAGGTCCAAACTTGTGGGAAAAACCTATCAGCTTCCTCTTTCTTGTCACTTTCCTCTTCCCTTCCTCTTTGTTTTGTGAATTCTAACGGATTTTCTTGAAAGAAGAGGATTTCCTCCACCACAGTTGACAGTTTCTGTTGAAAAATAATTTCGGAGTTTTGGGTAAGGGGGACATCAGACGACAGGGGGGAGAAATTCCCGAAATCGGAGTCACAGGAATAATTGCCTAGCATGGGGAAATTTGTCGATGAGGGTTCATTTAGGGTTTCTAAGTCAGTGGCAATGTGTTTTAGATATCTTTCTCTATTGATCTTGATCATGTTCGCATGCCCCTTTAATGGAAACTAAAGGTGAGTCCAGTTTGTACTAAAGTATTCGTTTATCCTCTAAGACCAATCTTGACTTAATAACAATCCATAAGATTATGGGATATATACTACAATGATGTCAATTACTTGCACAAATTTGGGGTGTGTCACTATTCTGATCATTACATCTTTGAGTTCTCCCATAAATTTCACCTGAGTTTTGTTTAACTGTATAACATGTTTATTGCTCTTGAGGGGGACTGCGTTTAATGTTTTGAAAATACACAATGGAATAACATTGGAGGATGCTCCTGAGTCAACCAAACAATTATGAAGGTGCCTGTTGAAGGCTTCAAACTTTAGAAGGAAAGGCGAGACAAAACGTTTTCCCTTCTTATCTTCGGAGAAAGCATTCACAGTTGGTTTATTCATTACATCCACGGGAATTATATTTTCTCCTTGGTTGATGTTTATCATAGGGTTTTCTACTGACCTTAATTCTTGTAACAGAAAGTCCTTTTGCCGAGGGAATCTACACATGTTCATGACCGATATGTTTTCCTTCAACCTTTTCAAGTCTTCTACTATATTGTAGTGTAGCTTGGGTGATTCTCGTGTATGGATGTTTATAGGGTTTCTTCGGGGAGAAAAAGGTGCTTTTGGGTGATCGTGAGTTGATTTTCCTCCCGAAGTTTGGGTCGTAGTAAGGTCGTTTGAGACATGTTGACCCCTACTTCACGTTTGCATAGCCAAAACTTCTATGGTTGGTTCTTGAACCTCAAACAGGTCATCGGAAGGCATAGGTAGGTCAAGGTCCCATATTAACATGGTTGTTTCTTCCAGTGGATCAAATTCTTCTTGATCGGAAATATTAATAGTTGAGCCGCTTGATTGTTCAGTTAGGGAGACTTCATCTAGAAACTGGTTGGCCATCAAATTCATGGCATGCACCCATTGAGGGCAGTCTCTTTCAGATTGATTCTCCTGATGATATGTATAGAAAGAGTTTGAGTCCACATTTCCCATATCGATGTTTAAGTTGGTTGGGGGAGGTTCAATTTCTTTGAAAGGAAGGTTCCTTTTAAAGAAATGATTATAGGGCCTCTGGCCTTGGTTTTCTTCCCCTGAGCTTCTCTTCATATCTATGATTTCGTTTGACAACTTCTTGACCATGCGTTGTAGGTCCTCTATGTCCCCACTCCCCTTTTTGAGACCTTGTTATGTTTGTTTCCCTGGGGGTCTAGTCAGCAGTAGTCCTCTCCTAGTAGGAGGTTGAACTTCTTTTTTAAATAAAGAGACCTGGCCTTCTTTACATCCCTTCATTTGGGACTTTGTCATTTTGCCTTCTTCAAAATTCTCATCTAAGGTTGGTTTGGTATCCCTTTTCATAAACATAGAAATAGAAGCTGGGAGAGCATTAGCGTATACTTCGATTTGTAACTCCTGAGTAGGTTTAGCTTTGGGTTGGAATTTGTTTAAGATGGTGGTAAATATTTGATTAAAATATTTAACCCTTTCCTTTGAACTCATGGTGGCAGTGAACAACTCAGCCATCAAATCTCCTGTAGTGGTTTCTTATGAAAATTTGTTTAGAAAATCCTTTTGAAACTTCGTTCAATTAGTTATGGATCCTACAGGTAAGTTAAAATACCATGTGGAGGCTGAATTCTCGAAAGTGTAGGGGAATAACCTGCAAAATACATCTTCATGTTGGACATTCATCAACCTGATGGCTAGCATGAATGTTTTGATATGGTCTTTAGGAAATCCTAAGGTTTCAGGGTCAAATTCAGGAAGTAACTTTTCTGGATGTCAGGGTAAGTTGTGTACTCGTCCAGGGATGGCTAAAGAATCCCTGGAAAACCAAGGTTGATTATTCTAAGGTGGGTTTCCCCTTTATTCATCGTGACCATTGTTATCTTCCATTTCTTCAGATCATTCTAAGTTAAACCCTTCCTCTTCAGAAAATTCATCGGGCTCAGAGTAGTTGTCGACCGGTGTTTCAGGGATTAGATTAAGAGGATGTTCGATTTCGGTGAGGGAAAAATCTATCAGGTCTTCTACAGTGTGCAATAAAACCTGACTCGGGGATTCAACCACTGGTCTACTTATTTTTTTTCTTCGAGGAAGTAACGGAGCTAAGGGAAGTGCACCAATCTATTGGGCGTAAGCTCTTGTGATTCTTCTGAATTGGTTTAATTCCTCGTGAGGAAGAGCGTAGGGTATATAAGGGAACATATGTCCTTCCTCGTGCTGGGGTGATTTACTTGTTTCAGGAGTACTTAGTGGGTGTGGTTTGTCTTTGGAATGACTAGCCATGCATGTGGGCTATTTTGAATCTATAGGTTGTGTGAAATACTATGTCAAAAATTCTGTCAGCCATTCATTCTTCAAGCCCTCCTTCTAGCGCCATTTCTGTTGAGGGGTCCTAAATCCATTTAACTCAACAAAAGGAACCAAACTTGCCACCAAGGCCCAATTAGACTCTGCAGCATTTAATAGTGGAATGGTTCTCCAGATCTTGTGATCCAACCAAATAATCGACGGGCTTTACGTTTTCTTGTGAAGGCTTCTCCTTCAGTTTAGGCGTTCTCTTTTTTTGCATTTTCTCTTATAGGTGGGACCGATACATGATAAAAATCGTTATAAACCAACTAGGTAACAAAGTAGAAAAATATTAACTACTGGAGAAGGCCTATATTGGGATAACCCTTTCACTCTAGCATGCATGCAACAATTATCTACCATAATCCTAGTAATAATACATTAGCCTTATGGTGTTCCAATTATTGACTGAGTTACGATTATAAAAAGAAAATACATATGCAATGAACGGTAGAAAGAAAAATAATTCTCTTAACTCTAATCATCAATCACATAATAACACAACAATTTAATTTTCATCATAAAAGACAAGAACTGTAAAACATTGAATCAAATAACTTATCAATAGATTTAGAAGCTCTTACTCGTTACAACATCCATTCATGAGATAAAATCAGAAATAATTCACCTCCACATCCAATGATGCACACTTTGATGAAAAACACAAACTTGTCTCTCATCCTAAACAAGACTTCTCAATTAAGGCAACTCCAAAATAGTTCTTTACAAAATCCAAAATGAGGGGTCTTTGCAACAACCATCAACCTTTTGCTAACAGGTCGACTCTCCTACTTATAACATACTATTAACTAAAAATAACTATTAAAGTGTAGCTATGTAAAACAAAAATTCACCACATGGTGCTTTCTTATATCAGTCTTGAAAGAGTCATCAAATGATCTCACTTGAGTGGATGACTCTTCTCATACTCTGACCACTTGATGAAGAGATCCTCACATGTGTTATCATACAAGAATATAAGTTGTTCCATTGGGGATGAAAGGATATCTCATATCTCTATTGCATGTGCCCGATACTTGACTATTCTGGCACTTAACTACTGCAACATGGCTCGAGCTTTGATCGAGTGCTCCATGAACTGTTGCACCTACCCTGGAGCCATGTCGGCCACCTTTTCTATTTCATCAGCCCATGATGAGTATTGTTCAGCGTGTGATCTGACTATGTTGCACAAGTTGATAAAGTCATCGGGTGTTCCAAATTTGGGGAGGCTGATGTATCCCATTGCTCGGTTGATCTTGGTCCAGATTTTCTCACACTCAGCCCATTTCTATTGAATTTCCCGATGATCTTCCTGAGCCATTTTTACTCAATATTTTGTCGATTTCCTTATGTGGTCGATGTTGCTTTCGTTTAGAACCCAGATGCCATGCTCTTCGACATCTTGACCTTGTTGCACCACGCTGATATCGTCGATCCTTTCCATGGATTAGTGTGCTTTCTCGTACCACCTCTCCATATTATTGCAGGTCTCTAGTGCCATGAGGGTGTCTTCTTGAAGCTTTACTATCCTTGTAGTGAATAGGTGTTGCTCATCTATAATTTTTCTATAGGCCGCCTTGAATTCGCTCCTTAGGAACATCGTGGCCTGCATGGTATCTTGGTAATATTTTTCCAAGTTGTGAAAATGTTCCAATTCTATCAAAGAAGTAACCAAATACTCTTCATCTCTTTTGATCTGTCTAGGGTGGAATATGTGATTACCATCCCTACGCCGATAAGCTCAGATGTCTTGGTATGATTTGTGTTGATCATATTTTCCTCCGTGGTGATGAGGATGGAGCGATCTAGAGTGATCCTCTGCTTCTTGGTGGTTATCTACATGATAAATTTCCTATTCCATTCATAAGCAATGACATGTATGTCAGCAACTTCATCCATGGGTTCAAGAATTTGATGATCTCCCCAAGTGATCATATTTCCTAGGCTCTTGATGGTATATATTTGTTCAAGAATGGGTTCTTGAAATTCCTCCATGTGCTCGGAAGGTTCAGCTTATGTCTGTCGCTCATCGAGAAGTTGAGTACTGATTGAAATTGAGGCATCGGGGGTGTTCTTAGTACTTACTTTATAATCGGTCGTTGAGATGCCGATTTCCTTCCATGGAGCTTCTTCCTTTTATTCGTTCGACCCTAGTTCATCCTTCAGACTATCTACTCGGGTCTCTGGTGCATCGGGCAGTTTAATGTCTAAGACACTTGAGACCTCTTTTTCATTCTGTGGAAGGTCCCAAATTTGAGCATCGAGAGCTGGGAAAGATGTCTTCTCGGGCTCCTTTTCTTCTATTATATGTACAAGGGTTGCCAGGAATACCTTCAAGCTCTCTTCATCATCATAGATGTTTATTAATTCACAAAGGGGGTTTGGTGCACTTTCTCTCCATGATGCTCCAATTGTCTCTGGCTGAGCTGACACACCCCCTGGGGATCTGACCTATGGCGTTGTGACTTCAGGGTTGTTTAGACCAGAGATTTCATCAATGTCTATTAAGTTAGGGCCGCTTGGGACCGCCTGGATTTCATCTGGATTGTCGACAAGGGACCCTATCATTCCTTTCAGGTCTGGGTCATCTTGCAACTGATCAATTATTTGTTGTTCCTGCTCTATCATGAACATACCCCTTTCCTACACATCCTGCATCATAGGGAAACCTCTCTCCTTCACCAGGGCTACCATGGGAACCTCTGTTTCTTCGGTCACTATCATTTCTTCCCTGACTCTAAGGGCCTCTTGAGCCAATTTCTCTATGGTTGTCATCTATTCATCCAGGATAATGGATCTAAACCTGGTCATTTTGGGGTACCATCCTTGCCACCACCTCGTCCCAGTCTTGGGAATTTTATGTGAATATTTCTTCTTCAAATTTATCGTGGATGTATGGCAAGCAGGACGACACTTGCGAAGCATGTTTCAAAACCAGACCCTTTGGATCGTGCTTGCGAAATTAGCCTGTCTAGAATCTAAACTCTAGTTGGCTTATCCCTTCTTGTTTGGCTTGAGCCATGTCCTTCACCATGTAGAAATGTACATGGAAGCCATAAGGTATGAACGCCCACTTCTTATCCTTGACTAGGGTGGCATTATAACCTTGCAGGATGGTCTGGTAGCATATCTCTCCCACTACGAGACGGTCAGGGACATGTGTTCGTAAGAGATGTGGTGCTTCGATGGCCCTGAACACCCTGGTGTAGGTGTCACGTTCGTCCAAGTACCAGTGGCCTACCTTTGATATCATATTTTTGGCCATAGATGATAGTCTCAAGGATTATTTCTTAAAAACAATGAAATAAACACATGCGATGAATTCATCTCAGATGAGGGAGTAAGATTTATTGTATCTGTTCTCCCATAGGATGCTGAAATATACGTGGATTGGGAGCTCTAGGACATGCCATCTCAGGTTCATGCCAACGAAAATGTTTCTAGAACACATGACATCAAGTAAATATGAAGCCATGTAGAAGGATGGTGTCTCTCCTTCTTTCAACGTCTGATCCTGCTGTATGCATATGCTCAGTTGCCTAGAAATAATGTCTCCCCAATTGAAGCTATTCCCCAAAATTGCCACTATGTAAACTAAGGGAATCCATGCCTTTGAAAATATGGAACAATCTTTCTCTCCATATAATCGGCAGATGAGAGCCATCAAGTAGATGTATGGCTCCCTTAAGTTGGCTGTCTGGTACCGGGAATTGCTCTGGTTGTTGTATTTCTTATCTTCCCTCCATCATGAGGCCATCACCCAGCTGGTGTCGTGGTGCTCATAAAATTTTACGACAAAATATGTGTTCAGTCGCTCCTTGGGGTCTCTAAGCTTGTAATACTTCTGGACTTCCACCGGTAAGAACACTTTGAAACAACCACCATTATCATAATTAATCAAACACTTATGTGTATCTATTTGGTCAATGAGCCACTTTAAAAGTTCTATACAGGGAAAAACAGGGGTTATGCTCACCACCATATGTAGGTACAATTGTCAGATATTTGGGAACACCTCGTCGTCGAGTGCTCTCACATCTGGGTCACTATGTGGGATATATTTCGGGTATTCCTATCGGTTGATATTTTTAAAGATATCTCCCCAATGTGGGAGTTCCACCTTGGCCCATGTGCTTGCCTCTGTATATCCAAAGGCCGAAGGATGGATGAAATCCTTCTTTGTCAATGTTTTGATGACGGGCTCCGATCTTAGCATGTATTCCAATTGTATTGCGACCCAGGGGGAGGAGCATTCACCTAACTTTGGTTCTTTCAGCTTTGGCACCCTCGACGATCATCTAGTGGTCGACTTTCTTGGAGGCATTGTTCTTGCAATAAAAAATAAACCTTCAAAGACTATGTAAAGAACAATACCGAATAAAAATATATGAAGTGTAAACATGTAAAATCCACAGACTTGGATACATACATGTAACCTTGCTAAACCTGGTTATTTGATACTCAAGGGATATCTGCAACTTTCGAATTGCTCGTCTCGTTTATCCGGATGCTCTAAATTTCCTTGCACGCAGAATGATTATGCTTACAACGGATCAAGAGAATTTAAACCAGTAAAGAACTTACTGTGTCGCATTAGCCATTCAATTCGGGTGATGAGTGACTTTTAAACATATATTTTACTGAATAGCTGCAACTTAAATTCATAGTGGGTTGACAATGGAGGCGCGGGGGTGATGTGTGTTGATACTGAGACGGGTGTGAATCAGTATCAAGTACAATTTAAAACCTATTTCAACTTAAACTTAAACCATTCAATTATATCCAATGATCAATGAACAATAGTATAAGAGTTACACCAATACACCACAGTACACCATGCACAATATATGAGAAATAATCAATAGTTAGTGTTCAAGGGAAGAAATGGCTTCCAAAGGTATCTACAACTTCCAAATGTAAAAGGAGGGATAAACCTCCAAGATGAAGATACAATCCTCCAATATCAAGAGAGAGTTGAAATCTCCATCCTTTCCCCTTCCTTCCACCCAAGAATATATGAGAGATAATAAAACTTTACATTAAATCATCACCATCAACCAATCATCACATAGAACCTGATAATGTTTCCTGAGTCTTCTTCAATTTCTGCAATTCTTAAATTCTTGGAGTCCTCTGATCCTATAAATAACATTACTCAATGTATTCTATGAAACTCCTCCATGTTTCACTCCTTGAATCCTCCTCAAAAAGAAGTTCTAGAAATAATGGTAGACTTAATTCAATTTTGGTCTATTCAGGAGAGTGAACTTACACAGAATGCCCCGTGCTCAATATTTAACATACGATTCTGAAACTCGCACACAAGAAACTACAGTCTGTGCTATTTCCAATGAAATTTTTCCCATGTCATTTGGATTCTCTTTGAATAATTTATGAATGTTTTACCCGGAACACCTGTTTATTGACTAGCTTCAAGACTGGTCACAAACCCTATCTTCCACAGAGTGTATCTGCATAATTATAGAGAATCAAGAGCTGAAATTTTTACCACGGGTAGCTTGATATGTCTTCTCAATACCATAGCAATTTCACCATTTGAATCGTTCTAGAAAACAAGTTATAGAAAAAATGGTAAGATGACCTGAAAATAACATACCTTAGAACACATCACCAAAAGACTTCATCCTCCCTTGAAATCCAGCCTTATTTAATTCTGATTTCCTCTGAAATTCAAATTGTATCAAATGAATGTATAATGATGTGTATTTATACCATTTATTTCACTTCCTTTTAAAATTAGGGCCGACCTGAGA
>JASDQU010949387.1:0-32500 GCA_032191745.1 Picea mariana | reverse complement strand
CAACATCATCAACTATACACCTCATGTATGTGCCAACTCATCAACTACTTGTCTCAACCATGTACTCAACATGTACCTCAACCAAAATCCCTCATCAATTTCATCATCCAAATCTGATTTGTATATTTGTAATAGACCTGGTGTATATGATCACATTCTTGCAAACCTTCCTTAACTTTAACAACAAGAGACTATCATTTTCATCAAACTTTTCTTTAGTCACACATGCCTAGTTTTGGATTAGTCAACAACCCTAACTTGAAGTAATCATAACTTTGAACCTGTAAAGTATAAATATATGAAACTGATACACAATGTTCTTCAGTTTGTTTTATGAAATTCCTCCAGGTCTCACTACTTGGAACCTCTCAAAAAAGGAGTTATAGCAAACATGGCATACCTTGTTGAATTATGGCTTACCTTGCTTAGCAAAAACGAGATACCTTGCTGAAATATTCGTTGAATTGATCTAAAACTATTACACAACATACTATAGATTGTACCCTAACCAACACATTTGGTCTCATGAAATTTGGATCTGTTATGAAGAATTTATTACGTTTTTACCTGAAACACATGTTTTTGAATAGTTTCGGGACTAGCCATAAACCCTATTTTCCACGGAGTGTAACTCCCAAAATACAATGACCCACAAGATTAATTTTTTACCACATATACCTGGGTATGTTTTCTCAATGGAATAGAAATTTCACGGTATGAATCATTATATAAAAAAAATTTATAGCGAAAATGGTGAGATGACCTGTAAATAACATACCTTAGAAAGCACCATCAAAAGAATTTATCCTTCCTTGCATTTCGGCCTTCTTTTCTTCACCTTCCCTCATAAATTCAGATTAGATATCCTTGGTTACCTCAGACACCTATAGATATTCAATATTCTCAAGTGTAATTAAATTGAGATAGCCTTGCCTCTTATTTATACTCTCCAAGTAGCTTCCATAAAAACATCTTCTAGGTCACTTGGCCCACTTTCCTTATTTTAGGGTTAACCCACTTCGAATTTCTCCATTAAATTTATTATTGAAATAATTTGTTTTGTATTCACTTTGAATTAAAATAAACTCATCACTTCACTTTATTATTTACCTTTTAAAACCTCTTAAACCACTTTGACTACTTTGACCTTTTGGGGCATATGGATGACATATGAGGGTCCTCCAACTTTGTTAGGCCATAACTCTCAAACCGTGAGGAGTTATGTGACATTCCACATACCACTAGAAATGGAATGACATGTAATATCCATATAGAATAGTATTACCTTCAAATATAGCAAAAATCATACTGTTATCCATCAAACAAACAGGGGTCCATTACCCAAACCTGGGTTCTCCAACTTCACATGGTCATAACTCTCTAACCGTGAGGATTTATGCGACATTCTACATACCACCAAAAATGGAATGACAAACATTATTCATCTAGGATAGTTTCCCTGACAAATTCACTATCCTTTATCTCATTATTCCATAATTAATCATGGGTTCTCTTACTCCGCAAAGCATCTTCTTGTGAGGGCTTTCACCATAATGGGACCACTTTGGAGTTCATCCATATTTACTTCTTATCAACCATGAAAAAACAATAATGAGTCATATTTACATCAAACAATCTTGGGTCCATTACCCAAACCTTTGTGCTATGGGGCTTTCTTCAAGGGTTGACATCAATGACAACAAACCTAAATCAACAAGAACAATTTGTGATGCATATCTTCCCATGGTATACCATCCAAAATCAAGGCTTAAAATATAGCCTCATTCGAAGGAATTTAAACATCCAAGAAATCATGTAAACTGGGACTTGAGGACTCTCAAATACCAGGGCTTGAGGTCTCACAAATTGATGCAGGAGCATCATATAAATCCCAAGTGTGCACCCGAAACCAAAGAGACAGTTGGACGTGAAAATGAAATTAAATACATTTTTGTGAAAATGTTTTAAAGTTTAAAATCTGAAGCATTAATGTAATGGATAGGAGGCAAGTGCAGTTGCATTTATATCTGAAGATCCAAACTGATTTTGGAGCATATGTTCCTATCCGTCGGATGTAATAAACATTTATGTGTGTTTAATGCAAGCAAGTAGATTTAATTTAATAGATTAGAAAATTTAGGAGCATAGGAGGGAAAACAGATGATAGACACCCTCACCTTGTATCATTTTAACATTATTTAGAATTTGTAAGTTGTAGAGATACACAGAGGAGAACATAGAATTTTATGCATTTTAGTTGTTATTTGCCATGTACAGGAGCACTGGAATTAATAGAAGAAAGATTTTATTCCAATCTGTTTGTTTGTTATGGTTGTTGGAACCACCTGTTAAATGGTATGTTGCAGGCTTGTTTTCATTCTCTATATGCATTTTTCTTCAATGATATGTGTGTGTGTGTATGCTCTAGAATTCTATGTTGAATGTTTGAATTCTGGATAAGGGGAGAATGAGTTTCAGTTGTTTCTCTTTCTAAGAACTCCTGCAAAGAGTGCAGTGGAGAGTCCGCAAGGAGTGTGTCGACTAGGCTCTGAGTTTCATCTCAGAACTCTTAGAGGAGATTCAAATTGTGTCTTCACAGGCAAGAGTGCTAGCAGAGCACAGAGCCCTGCAAAGTGTGCACATGCTGGGAGAAGGGAGCGAATTATGTCAAACTCACAGAGGAGTTGAAGAATTATCTGTTTCAAAGAGTGGATAGGGCCGAAGACCCAAATAACCTGAGGGTATTTGAAAATTTGTCACAAGGAGTGCATGTAGGGACCCTTTTGGAAGCCTTGAGTTCGTAAGCGAAAGCTTAGAAGGGATAGAACCTCGAAATCGTCTCACGGAAGTCAAGTTCAAGAGGAAGGATGCCAAGTCATTTGGCCAGAAGTCCTTGAGAAGTTGAATCAGAGGGTGGAATCACTTTAAGAGGAAGTGCCAAAGTTCTGTGAGCTGTTGGATCTTGTGGAATAGCGGAGGGATTAAGACTGAGAGTCTTTCAACACACATAAGCTCAGGAGAAGTAGTGACCATTAAATATGGATCAATGAGAACCATTGATCTCATATGTGAATTCGCCATATCAGGGACCAGGAAGTGGAGTAGTTCAAGGTTGGACTCGAGAGTTGCGAACTCCCAGGTTGCGAAATCCCAATACAGCGAGGGTCGTTGGATCGAGAGAGGCACACAGTCGTAGATCTCATCGAGGGTACATTTTTGGAGTCAGGGATCCATAGAGGAAGAGGAATGATTGTTGGTTGTTATCTCAAGTTTCGAAAGTCAAATACTTGTGTGAACAAGTGGCAAGAACTCACCCCGTAAGTAGAGTAAAAAAGAGGTGACAGGTGGCATGCGCTCGTTGCTTTGGGTGGGGTCAACCTTCATTGACATTTCACATTTCGGGGATTTGTAAGGGAAGAGCACGAGAGGTTGGTCCTCCAAATCGTGAAGTCACGAGTTGCGAAAGGTTCTTGTGTAAGGCTTGGTTGTGGTCATATTGGAAAAGGGGATGAAGAGGGGGCTTACTCCTTAAGCCCATTCGCAATTTCGCGTTTCGGCTATTTCCAAGGACTATGGAATTGTACTCAAAGTTTCCAACTCGTGAGACCTGAAATCCTTTGTGGGTTTACACAAGGAGTTCAGTTAACCCTTGTTGTGGTTTAGAGAAGATCCTGTGCAGATCTCGGCCTGAGGGCAGGAGGTGTGCACCAGTTATGGTATCAGAGCCCAGAACAAATTATTTTCTTCCTACAACAAAGATAAAAGAGGGATTTTACAGCCATGCCTCTGAGAAGAAGAGAAAGGTCCATACCTGATCCAGCAGTGGAAAGAGAAATGCGTGAATTACATGCCAGACTTGATGTGATGGAGACATCACATAGGTGAACATTTGATGCTAGGGATATCAACGAAGATGAAATTGAAAATGAAGCTGGAAACGAAAGAGAAGAAATTGCAGTCGAAGATGCTACAAAAGAATGTGTATTCAGGGTTGTTGCAAGGATAGGTGCTAGGGAAAAAATGGACATTCCAATGTATGAAGGAAACTTAGACGCTGAGGAGCTTCTAGACTAGATTAGAGCTCTAGACAAATACTTTGACTATGAGGAGGTCGAAGAAGACAAAAAAGTTAAACATGTTGTTACTAGACTTGAAGGGCATGCAAGACTATGGTGGGATGAACTACAGGCTGACAGACATCACAAGGGAAAGCAGAAAATCAAGATCTGGGATAGAATGGTTGCAAAAATGAAAGCCAATTTTATACCCAAGGATTATAAAATAAATCTGTTTCGGAGGATGCAAAATTTGAGACAGAATTTGATGTCAATGAAAGAATACACTGAAGATTTCTATAGGATAAACATCAGAGAAGGTCATCGAGAAAGCGATGATGAGAAAGTTTCCAGGTATATGAATGGTATACGATATGACATTCAAGACAAGATGAGCATGATGACCATTCGAACCGTAGAATATGCTTATCAGATGGCTCTAAAAGCTGAAGAGAAGCTGAGCCGAAAGCAAGGTCAAAGAGGCTGAGGCAGAATTCAAAGAAGAGGCAAGACACTTTCCCAGGACAGAACTCAGAAGCCTAAAGAAGAGGGAAAGAAACTTCAAACTCAATCTGAGAGAGGAGGAAGCTCACAGGGGAGGCAGTATGCTGACTGAAATACTTTTCCTAGAGCCATAGGAAGAGGAAGAGGCAGAGGAGGTGAAGTGAAATGCTTTTTCTGTGGAAAAATCGGTCATAAATCCTATGAGTGTCCAGATAGGAAGAAAGATGGTGGTGAAACTCACATTTCCGAAGCTCAAGGATGGAATGTTGAGGCAGAGGACACTGAGGGTGAAAGATCTTTGATGATGTGGAAAGTTCTCTTGAAACCAGAGAAGTAGCTAGAGAACCTAGCCCAAAGAAACAATCTGTTTCAAAATGCTTGCAAAACCAAAGACAGGGTATGCAAGCTCATAGTGGACAGTGGTAGCACATATAATCTTGTATCCACATAAATGGTAGAAAATATGGAGCTGGAGATTGTTTCGCATCCAAGCCCATACAAAGTTTCATGGATACAAAAAGGACATCAGGTAAATGTCACTAAACAGTGTTTAGTTGAATTTAAAATAGGAGGATATAAAGATGAGATATTATGTGATGTGATTCCAATGGATGTTTGTCATCTATTGTTGGGTAGACCATGGAAATATGACAAAAATGTGTTGCATGATGGGAGAAAGAACACGTACACTCTGGAAAAAAATGGTAGGACACACATGTTGCTGCCAATTAAGGATAAAGAGGTGAAATCAGAGATGAGAAACATTGTACTTCTCATGAGTGGGAAGGAACTTCTTAAGGAAGTCAAGAAGAAGGAAGACACACGATTCATTTTGGTTAGGAAGCCCATAATTGTTTTGAACAACACTAGGATAGATGATTTATCGAAAGAAATCCAGGAGTTTCTAGAAGAATTTGTTGATATAGTAGTGGACGAACTACCTTATTCATTGCCACCTATCAAGAGTATAAGCCATCATATCGATGTTATACCTAGAGCTAGTTTGTCAAACAAAGCAGCTTATAGGTTGACACCACAAGAGAATGAAGAAGTTAAGAGACAGGTCCAAGACTTAATGGACAAAGGATTGATTCAGGAGATCTTGAGCCCATGCGTTGTTCCAACAGTGCTCATCCCAAGGACCAAGGAAGGAAAATGGTTGGAGAATGTGTACAAACTCAAGGGAAATCAACAAAATTACCAGCAGGTACAGGTTCCCATTGCTAAGGATGGATGACTTGATGGATTGCTTGAGTGGAGAATTTTTTTTTTCAAAGATTGATTTGAAAAGCAGATATCATCAGATTAGAATGAGAGAAGGTGATGAATGGAAGACAACATTCAAGACGAATGAAGGGTTGTATGAATGGCTTGTCATGCCATTTGGCTTGACGAATGTGCCCAGTACTTTCATGAGGTTGATGAACAAAGTCCTAAAGGATTTCATTGGGAAATTTGTCATTGTATATCTTGATGATATATTAATTTTCAGCAAAACTGAAGCAGAGAATTTGAATCATTTAGTTGCAGTGATGAGAAGGTTACAGCAAGAGAAATTGTTGATCAACATGAAGAAATCATCATTTATGAGGAAAGAACTCATTTATTTGGGTTTTGTTATCTCTGCAAATGAATTGAAAATGGATCTGGAAAAGATAAAGGTGATTAAGGATTGTCCATCGTTAAAGAGTGTGTTTGAAGTTCGAATCTTCCATGGTTTGGCTATTTTCTACAGGAAATTCATTCGAAACTTCAGTGGAATTAGTGCACTGATGATGGATATGGTGAAGAAAAGACATAAATCTTTTCACTGGATAGAGGAAGCGGAGAAGAGCTTCAACCTGCTGAAGAAGAATATTGTTGAGCAACCAATTCTGGTTTTTCCAGATTTCAGCAAGACATTCCACGTCAAGTGTGACACGAGTGGATTTGCCATTGGAGTGGTATTAAGCCAAGACAACAGGCCAGTCGTGTATTTCAGTGAAAAACTGAATGAAGCAAAGATTAAGTACTCCACGTATGACAAAGAATTCTATGCAGTCATACAAGCACTGAAGAAATGGAGGCACTATTTGGTTCCAAAAGTGTTTGTTTTGTATAGTTTGTTTTGTTTTGTTTTGTTTTGTTTGTTTGGTTTCAATTAGTGACTCGACAGAAGAATTTGAACCAAAAACATGCTAAATGGGTTGAATACATGCAGAATTTTACTTTTTTGATTAAGCATATTTCTGGAACTGCTAACAAATTTGTTGACGCTTTGAGCAGGAAATGCTTGCTTATGCAGGAATTTAGAGTTAAGACTTTGGGTTTTGATAACCTCAAAGAAATGTACGGGGATGATCCAGATTATAGAGAAGAATATGAGACGTTTGAGAATCCAATTCTCAGGGACAGAAGCCAATGGACAGAGTACATGATCCAGGATGGACTACTGTTCAGGGGAAATCAGCTATGCATTCCGAAATGCTCCATGAGGGAGAATATGCTAAAGGAAAAGCACAGCGGAGGATTGGCTGGACACTTCAGTCATGAAAAAACGTTCTCAAAGTTGAATGGCTCATATTACTGGCCAGGGATGAGAACAGATGTTAAGAAATTTGTGGATAGATGCAGAATTTGTCAGCACATGAAGCGAAAAAGGCAGAACGCAGGGTTATATCAACCATTACCCATACCCGAAAGGTCATGGGATGCAATGAGCATGGATTTCATATTAGGACTGCCAAGGACACAGAGGGGATATGATTCAATATTTGTAGTGGTAGACAGATTTTCAAAGATGGCACATTTCATATCATGCCAGAAAATCAGTGATGCAACTCATATTGCGAACCCATTTTTCACGGAAGTCATCAGACTTCACGGCTTGCCAAGGAGTATCATTTATGATCGAGATACCAATTTTGTAGGACATTTCTGGAGGACCTTATGGAAGAAGTTGGGTACAAAATTTTCTTTTAGCTTAGCGTATCATCCTCAGACGGATGGACAAACAAAGGTCGTGAACAGGAGCTTGGGATATTTGTTAAGGAGCTTAGTGATTGAACACCACAGTCAATGGGATCACATTCTACCATAGGCAGAATTCTCTTACAGTTATTCACTCAATAGAATCACAGGGCAGATTCCATTCCAAATTATATATGGAATGCAGCCAAGGGGAGTCTCTGAATTGAAAGATTCAGAACAAGCTGAATTCAGGAGTGCTAGTGCAGAGGACTTTGTAGAAGGAATGAAGGAGCTTCACAGCAGAATCAAGGAGAGGTTATAGATTTCAAGTCAAGAGTAAAAGTGTAGAGCATATCAACACAGGCGAGAACTTCAATTTGAAGCTAGTGATTTGATTCTTGTGCATTTGAGAAAGGAAAGGTTCCCAGGGGGAACATACAACAAGCTGAAGATGAAGAAAATTGGACCGTGCAAGGTCATAAGAAAATTTGGGGCAAACGCATATGAGATTGAATTACCCGATGGGGTTGGAATCTCATCGATATTCAATGTCGCGGATTTTTACCCTTATAGAGCTAAAGAAGCAAGAGCAAAAGATGAACAAGAAAAGATTCATTGGATGAAACAAATGCATATAGCTGAAAAGCCATAGATGGAAAGCATAATTGACAAGAGGATTAGTAGAAAGACTAGGAGAAAAGAGTATTTTGAATACTTGGTCAAGTGTAAAGGACATCCAGTTGAAGATGCTAGCTGGGAGGATGAAGCAACAATTCAAAAGCATGGACAGACCATGCGAGAGATCATGAATACGAGTTCATGAAAATTTTCAAGCAAGGGAGTATGATGCAGGAGCATCGTATAAATCCCAAGTGCGCACCTGAAACCAAAGAGACAACTGGATGCACAGATGAAATTAAATACATTTTTGTGAAAATGTTTTGATGTTTAAAATTTGAAGCATTAATGTAATGGATAGAAGGCAAGTGAAGTTGCATTTATATCTAAAGATCCAAACTGATTTTGGAGCGTATGATCCTATCCGCCGGATGTAATAGGCATTTATGTGTGTTTAATGCAACTAGGTAGATTTAATTTAATAGATTAGACAGTTTACAAGCATAGGAGGGAAAATGGAAGATAGACACCCTCACCTTGTATCATTGTAACATTATTCAAAATTCGTAAGCTGTAGAGCTGCATAGAGTAGAACAGAGAATTTTATACATTTTAGTTGTTATTTTCCATGTACATGAGCACTGGAATTAATAGAAGAAAGCTTTGATTCCAATCTGTGTGTTTGTTATGGTTGTTGGAACCACATGTTAAATGGTATGTTGCAGGCTTGTTTGCATTCTCTGTATGCATTTTTCTTCAATGATATGTGTGTGTGTATGCTCTAGAATTCTATGTTGAATGTTTGAATTCTGGATAAGGGGAGAATGAGTTTTAGTTGTTTCTCTTTCTGAGAACTCTTGCAAAGAGTGCAGTGGAGGGTTTGCAAGGAGTGCATCGACCAAGCTCTGAGTTTCATCTCAAAATTCTCATAGGAGATTCAAATTGTGTCTTCATAGGCAAGAGTGCTAGCAGAGCACAGAGCCATGCAAAGTGTGCGCAGGCTGGGAGAAGGGAACGAATTCTTTCAAACTCATAGAGAGTTGAATAATTCTCTATTGCAAAGAGTGCACAGAGCCGAAGATCCAAATAACCTGAGGGTATTTAAAAATTTTCCGCAAGGAGTGCGTGCAGGGACCCTTTTTGAAGTCTTAAGTTTGTAAGCGAAATCTTAGAAGGGATAGAACCTATGAAGTGTTCAAAGGAAGGTGGAGGTCGAAATCGTCTCACAGAAGTCAAGTTCAGGAGGAAGGATGCCAAGTCATTTGGCCATAAGTCCTTGAGAAGTTGAATTGGAGGGTGGAATCACTTCAAGAGGAAGTTCCAAAGTTTCGTGAGTTGTTGGAACTTATGGAACAATAGAGGGATTAAGACTGAGATTCTTTCAACACCCGTAATCTCAGGAGGATTAGTGACTGTTAAATCTGGATCAACGAGGACCATTGATATCGTATGTGAATTCACCATATCAAGGACCGAGAAGTGGAGTAGTTCAAGGTTGGACTCGATAGTTGCGAACTCCTGGGTTGTGAAATCCCGATACAGCGAGCGTTATTGGATCGAGGGAGGCACATAGCCATAGATCTCATCGAGGGTACGTTTTCAGAGTCGAGAATTCATAGAGGAAGAGGAACAAATGTTGGTTGTTCGCTCAAGTTGCAAAAGATGAAGACTCGTGCGAACAAGTGGTGATAACTCACCCTGTAAGTAGAGTAAAGAAGAGGTGATAGGTGGTGTGCGCCCATCACTTTGGGTGGGGTCAACCTTCATTGACATTTTGCATTTTGGGGATTCGTAACAGAAGAGAATGAGAGGTCGGTGCTCCAACTCGCGAAGTCATGAGTTGCGAAAGGTGCTTGCATAAGGCTTGGCTTTGGTCATATTGGAAAAGGGGCTGAATAGGGGGCTTACTCCTTAAGCCCATTCGCAATTTCTCATTTCGGCTATTGCCAAGGATTGTGGCATTGTATTTGAAGTTTCCAAATCGCGAGACCCAAAATCCTTTGCGGGTTTACACAAGGAGTTTATTTAACCCTTGTTGTGGTTTAGAGAAGATCCTACGTGGATATCGGCCTGAGGGCAGGAGGTCTGCACCACAAATAGTGATATTATAATCAAGATGTCTTGGTCCAATAGGCGTAAGCAAGGTATCTCGTACCCCCATTGGATAAATCTCGTCATAAATTGTCGACAACTTGTCTCGAGAAGGAAAATATGATTATAAAGGCCCCTTCCTAGAAGCAATTGAATACGGAGGATATGATGCAAAATAATTCACCCATGGTGGGGTATATTATACTCAAACACTAGGAACATACAAAGAGGTAATATGAGCTAAATTTGAATTAGGATGGTGATTATCAAATGAAAGATCATAAATAATGCAATGCTTCTGTTGTGAGGAAAATGCATCACATGAAAGAACATAGACACCACAACATTCATAGCATATACATAATCATGCCCAAGGTTCATATTGAAATATAAAGGGCCTTACACCACTAAAACATTGAATAGGATAGTATTCCCACCTAATGTGATAAGAAACTGATGAAGAATCCCAAAATATTCACTAGGTCTTCTACGAAATCTAGAAGCTCACTGATAGCTGACACAATCTTGGGAGAACCCAATGCTTTCCGAGACAAGGACAAAATTATTGTAGAGTCTCCTTCATCTACAATACATCGGTAAATTATTTTTGAATTTTCTTCAACCCTTATTTGGAAAGGTGCATAACTCATTTATTACAATCAATGGGTCCTCCTCATGTCTGTGTGACCCCACTAGAAACCTCCTCCCTAAATCCAAAAGTGCGTCAAGTTGGCATATACATAGGTTTTTCTAAATCAATTGGCCCTCCATTGAGTCATCAATGCATTCCAGATCCTCCTCATCCATCATCATCATCCTTTCCATGTCCAACCATCCTTTTTATCTGCTTCTTAGAATCTAGAGTTTACACTGAATCATACCTACAAAAACCCTATAATGCACCTAAAAACCCCCAATTAATAACGTTTGGCATGTTTGGTCTAAGAAAAAAACATTAAATATTAAATGTAATATAATTCTCTTAAATTGATTTACTTTTTAACATTGTTTGTTTGTTAAATTTGATTAAAATTAAAATTAACCAAAAAAGGAAATGTTTTTAATTTCTTCATGCAAATTGAGCATACTAAAATTCAATTATTATTATTATCACTTTTATTTTTTTTAAATATAATACATTTTGATAATATTTATTTTAAGTTATAAGGTCTATGTATTAATTCTGTACATCAAAATTACAAACAATCCATACAACAAGCCTCTCTTTTGAGGAGTTTTTCTTGTGAATAACCAAAAAAAGAGGACTTTTTTCTTGATATGTCTATTTCCCCATGGGGATTTACCAAAGTGTTGAAAATTGAAAAGTAATTTTTGGAACCTAAGCCTAAACAAGGACCATTCATGGTTTATTTTATAATAACATTTGTTAGCACTGAGAGTCACCCTCATATTGTAGGAGGATAAGCCCAATACCCATCAAAAATGTTTGGTGGATGTTTGATTTATGTGAGTGGAGGTCAAATGGGGAAAACTCAATACATGAATGATTTCAACAAAGAACTGGACAAGTAATGCATAGGGAAGTGAGGGCCTCATTAACTTCAGTCAATGATTTGAGTTTAAGTGTGAGCAGAGGGAAGACTTAGTGAGAGGGGTGAACAAGACTGTTATGGGCATCAGGCTTTCAAGTAGCTTGGTGAAGAAAAAATCAGACTCAAGAGAACTCTTGAGCTCAAGCTTCCGACATTGAAATATGTCCAAGAAACACAATCACAATAGCATAATAATCAAAACTACATTATCATGCAACTACAATAACTCGATCGGATCCTCCATGCCCGAGTCATTCAATGTGAGAGGGAATAAGATAACAAGGAAGCTAACTAAAACTGGTCATGATACCACTGTAATCAAACCTACATTACAATAGCTTCACAACCCTCGAATATCATCCATGCTCGAGTGTTTTAGCATAGTTTTTACAGAGAGATGAAAAGAGGTTGACTTCTATTAATGAGAAAGTCTCAAATGTGATACATAACCAAAGAACAGTTCTGGTATCAAATATTACGAAATAGGGAGCTCTGCTCAACCAGTTGACAACCATAACAAAATATCAAATTGAAACATTTATACTCAGATCAGTCCCCTACTATCAGGAGTGTGATGTGATCACTACATTCAAAGCATTGTGTCTGAGCAGTCTCCTGTCATATTGTGCATGTATCCCTCTGTTAGATGCAAGCTCAGATCGACATGGGTCTGCAGGAAATTCATCTCGTAGGGGTACCATGGGATGACATCTCTATCTTTGTGACCAGATCTTCCACACCTTTCATTTATGGGGTTAGCCGAGGCATCAACCACCAATCCTACCTTTCATTAACTACTTTTCCTCGAGGACTCAACGAGACTTGATGCTCAGGGGGTGGCTACGTGTTGTTCTTGGATTCGACACTACATGAGCATGTGATTGTGGGGCCATCAAAAGAGGTTTAGATTCAAACTGCTTTTGGGCCTAGAATCCATCACCTTTCTCCATGTAGCATTTTCTCCTTACCATGGTTTCAAGTGTGGGACCGCTCAATAAAATTATCACCCAAGCTTGTTGCATCCCCGAAATAGACCATGGTCGTAGATCAGGGCGCTATCTGCAATTAGGATGCACTTGCAATATTTTGCGCCACTACCAAGCTTAATCGTCTGCCAACTTTGAGATCTGTTATAACTATGCCATTGGGGGCGGGGGGGTGCTACCTTTGGCGATGAACAAAAACATTTCCTAGAGAGTGATCTGACATGGAGACCTGGTGTCACCATGTTGATGTGTCGTGGGCAGAGAGGTGACATGTGTCACTTTGAAAGTAGGATGGAGGCATGTCTAAAAAATCTTGAAATGAGTGCCATGTTCTAGTGCTAAACATATGTTGCGTGCTTGGTGCTCCAGGGCTCGAGCACTAGCTTCTTTTCCTTTTGCTCCTTCCTATATGTGACCTAGGGATATGACCTTATGCCATCCCATGATTGTGGGTGCGGACACAAATGGTTTGAAACCAAACCTCTTTCCTCCCCACAATTCACAATGAGACACCACGTGTCCCTTTCCCAAAACAATGGTTCTGATTGTGGCCCGCCCTCAAAATTTTAAAGTTCAAGCACCCTCTAACCCCACAATGGAGCATGACCACTGATCTTGAGATCTATAATGAGGCCCTTTTATCAACATCTCAACTCTAGCACTTTTAGATCGACGGGTCGGATCTACACCCTCTCAAATCGATGGTTGTGATTTGATTCACGATTCGGGCTTCGAACCTTTCATATCTCAAACTTCCTTTGCCTTCAGTGATTTCATCTGGAGCTATGGACCTGATGATGGGTGGCCCCCTAAAATTAAAGTCTGAGAATTACTTCAGGTCTTCGGACTCTGAGAAAAACAAATCTCAATTCTCATCCTCCTCTATGATTTTACCCGGAGTTGACGATCTAATGACATGTGTCCTTTTGAATTGAACGAATGAGAATCACTTTGGAAGTTTATCCGAAGCTCACGGATCCATGCCATATGTCCCCTAGATATTCCTTCAATTAAATCCTCTAGAGATAAGGATCTAATGACACGTGGCCCTAGTAGATCGACGGTCCAGATTCATTTCAGGCCTTTGTCACTTCGGCGCTTCGGGACTTCAGCGGCTTCGGCACTTCAGAACTTCAGGATTAGGCCCTTCAGTACTTTTTGATGCATAACTCACGCAAACCTACAAAGTAAAAAATATCGAAATGATTTATGTGATGACCCATGGCCCCACGCCGATCAACGGTCTAGATTCACTTCAGGCCTTCGACACTTCGGGGCTTCGGCACTTCGAGGCTTCGGGCTTCATCCCTTTTGTATTTTTGAATGCTTGGCTTCCAGAATCTTCCGGAGCACCGAATTATGAAGTGAAGTATTTGCCTCCACATGTCCCCTTGGCTTGGATGGCTCAGATTACTTTGGGAGTTCAAACTTTGGCTCTTCGGGAGTTTTACGCACTTCTCACTTCAAAACTCTCAAAGCTCATTTCCACGAAATCTCGGATCGGTTGCCACATGTCCTCCTTTAAGATCTATGGCTCTTGCTTGCTTCAGGTGTTTGAGGATTTCAATGGAGCTATATTTTGTGCAACCTTAAAATCCAGAATACCCGGGGGTCGTTAATCTGAACTGCTCCTGGAATCTCTATCATTGAAATATTAAACTTGCATGTTGCTTGCGTTTTGAGCCCGAAATAGACTGTTATGAAAACTGCGCTTTGACCTCAAGGTTGATACCTTCATAAGAAAAGAACCGAGTTGCCCTGTGACTCTTAGAAAAATTTGTGTGATAATATTTAGCTCCACAGGGGATGGCATGCTCCCTGCAAGCTGCCAATAACATGCAGTTCGAGTGCCCTAGTTGTTGGGCTACGGAGTCTAGCTCAAAAATTTCGCTGAAAAAAAACAAGGAAATATGTACACTACTCTACTAAAAAAAATGAAAATAGACACATGGGCTCCAGAAGGAGCTTATTTATATAAAATCCTAGGCTAACTGACTTTTTACAAAGAGCTAGGTGAAATCAAACTTCCACCATAGCCACCCAGACTGTCTGGTAATATAATTATTTTCTTCACTGCAGATGATCCACAAAAGGTTAGGGAAGTATGAAAACAGAACGAGAACATGTCTTGGAACACTGACAATACCCTTGAATGATGTTAATATGAATAATTTGGCAGGCTCCAATGCTTTTGGAAAACACAGCTCCATATACAACCCCACAGGGTCACAAAATTTATACTCAAGAAATATCAACTGGTAAGAAATTACCTCCTATACTTCATTGTTTCTCACCCTTCATTCGATGTTCTCAAAGTGTACAGGTGGGTGGAGAACTGATGCAGGTTGGATAATCCCAGGTGATATATTCTTATTTATAGGCTCTGGAAAGGAGACAATCTTCACATTTAGATCCTCATTTTCTCCTTCATGGCTCTCACAAGGATTAGATTCATAATAATCATAAACAGGAACCATGGAAAAACTATGTTATTCATCATTTGTGCTGGTATATTCATCAAAAGTTGGTTGTTCATGGTCAGTATTTGAAATCACTTTTCCATCATAAGAATGGCTTCCAAAAACATCTTTTTCAAGGATCGGAGCATCCTCTACATTTTCTTCATAAGAGAGGCAAGCAAAATCTGCCTTCAATTCCTCTATTCTTCCAGAAAGTGATTTTACGAGTTTTGTCAACTGATCCAAGGTATAGTCTTCATTCTCATAGATTTTGCAAGAATGAACTATATCCTGAACACCATCTTCATACTCCTCACAACAGTTATGAAAAATTAACTCAGAGGAATAATACTTTTGACAATGCCTATTGAAAATTGCATGAAATTCTCCCAAGAAGGAGATGCTAGTAGGCGGCAAGGAGTGATACCACTCATGGGCATATCCATCTAATGAGAACATGAACATCTTCATCAATACAACCTCATGATGTATTTCCCACTGATGCATGAGTTCATGAAACTCAAGATATGCTCTGTAGGGTTGTCATATCTATGTTCTCTAAATTTGGGCAAAAAATCACCCCACTCATCTATGGTAGGCATAACATTTGGAAAACCAGGAACAACAAATAAATTAAAAGGAGCAAACGTCCAAGCCAAAATGGCTTCCATATGAAAATATGAATTCTTAAAATTGTGGAGTCGACACTAGATTCTTTAAACATGGATTCGCCAGGTGAATGATATGCATTCTGAAAGTGTCTGGTCTTTGTTCACCATCAAAGACCAGATATGGTCATTATTGTTCTCCCAGGGATATTTTCAATCTGGTACAGTAGCTAAAAGCCTTCTTGAGAAAGCTTTCCTTTCTGATAATTTTCTCTGGGTCAGCTTCAGGTGTTCCTAGAGGCAGTTGTGGAGTAGACCTCGCATGTCTGCCTTTCGAAGCCACAACTGAAACAGTGGAGTCGTCAGGTGCAAGTTGCAATCTTCATGATATTGATTTATGGTGCACCTTCAGAATCAGAATTTCTTTTTCGTTCTTAACCAGGGAAATGTCTTCAATTAGTCCCCGACAACAGTTCCATGAATGTTATCACTGAGAGTCACCCTCATATTGTAGGAGGATAAGCCCAGTACCCATCAGAAATGTTTGGTGGATGTTTGATTTATATGAGTGGAGGTCAAATGGGGAAAACTCAATACATGAATGATTTCAACACAGAATTGGACAAGTAATGCATAGGGAAGTGAGGGCCTCATTAAATTCAGTCAATGATTTGAGTTTAAGTGTGAGCAGAGGGAAGACTTAGTGAGAGGGGTGAACTAAAACTGGTCACAATACCATTGTAATCAAACCTACATTACAATTGCATCACAACCCTCGACTGGATCCTCCATGCCCGAGTGTTTTAGCATAGTTTTTACAGAGAGATGAAAATAGGTTGACTTCTATGAATGTGAAAGTCTCAAATGTGATACATAACCAGAGAATAATTCTGGTATCAAAATATTACAAAATAGGGAGCTCTGATTAACTAGTTGACGACCATAACAAAACATCAAATTGAAACATTTATACTCAGATCATTCCCTGACTATCAGGAGTGTGATCTTATCACTACATTCAAAGCATTACATATGACCAGTCTTCTGTCAGACTATGCATGTCTCCCTCTGTCAAACATGATCTCATATCACCATGGGTCTGCACGAAAATCAACGTGCAGGGGTACCACGGGTTTACATCTCTGTCTTTGTGACTAGATCCTCCACACCTTCCATTTATGGGGTGAGCCGAGGCTTCAACCACCAATAATACCTTCCATTAACTTCTTTTCCTTGGGGACTCAACGAGACTTAATGCTCAGGGGGAGACCACATGTTTCTATCAGATTCAACACTACATGAGGACGTGATTGCAAGGCCATCAAAAGCGGTTTGGATTTAGACCACTTTTGGGCCCACAATCCATCACCTTTTTCCAGTTAGCATTTTCGCCTTACCATGGTTTCAAGTGCAGGACTGCTCAAGAAAATTATCTCCCGAGCATGTTGCATCCTCACAATAGACTGTGGTCATAGATAGGGGTGCTATATGTAATATGGGTGCACCTAACATATTTGGTGCCACTGTCAAGCTTAATTGCCTTCCAACTTTGAGGTCCGCTAAAACTATGCCATTGGGTGGGGGCACTACTGTTGGCAATGAAAAAAAAAAATTCCCAGAGAGTGATCTGATGTGGAGGCATGATGTCACCATGCTTGTGTGTCATGGGCAAAGAGGTGACATGTGTCACTTCGAAAGCAGGAAAAATGCTTGAAATGAGTGTCATGTGTCAGCGCTAGAAGGATGTCGCGTTCTTGGTGCTCCAGGGCTCAGGTGCTAGCTCCTTTTCCTTTGGCTCCTTCCTAGATGTGACCCAAGGATATTTTAGGCACGGCCACGAATGGTTTGAAACCAAACCTCTTTCCTCCCCGCAATTCACAATGAGACACCATGTGTCCCTTTCCCAAACAGTGGTTCTGATTGCAGCCCGCCCTCCAAATTTTAAAGTTCAAGCACCCTCCAACCTTGTAATTGAGCATGACCACTGATATTGTGATCCACGATGAGGCCCTTTGATCAATGGCTCAAATCTATCACTTTTAGATCGACAGTTTGGATCTACACCCTCTCAAATCGATAATCGTGATTTGCTTCGCAATTCGGGCTTCAGACCTTTCAAATATCGAACTTCCTCTACCTTTAGTGCTTTCACCTGGAGCTATGGATCTGATAATGCGTGCCCCCCTAATATTGACATTTGAGAATTACTTCAGGTCTCTAGACTTCAGGAAAAACAAATCTCAAACTTCATCCTCCTCCTTTCTTTTACTCGGAGCTGGCGATCTAATGACATGTTTCCTTTTGAATTGAATAGTCGAGAATCACTTCGAACCTTTATCTGGAGTTCATGGATCCATGCCATATGTCCCCTAGATCTTCCTTCAAGTAAATCCTCTAGAGGTAAGGATATGATGATGGGTGGCCCTCGTAGATCGATGGTCTAGATCCATTTCTAGACTTTGGGACTTCGGGGGCTTCGAAACTTTGGGACTTTTGGATTCGGCCCTTCAGGAATTTTCTATGCATAATGCGTGAAAACATACTAAGTAAAAAACCCCAAAATTCTTGATCTGATGATGCGTGGCCCCCCATAGATCGATGGTCCAGATTCACTTTGGGGCTTCGACACTTCAGGGATTCGGGCTTCGACACTTCATGGATTTGGGCTTCGACCCTTCGGTATTTTTGAATGCTTGACTTCCACAATCTTCCAGAGAACCAAATTCTGAAGTGAAGGATCTGCCTCCATGTGTCCAATTGGCTTGGATGGCTCAGATTACTTAGGGAGTTCAGGCTTCGGCTCTTCAGGAGTTTTATGCACTTCTCACTTCAAAACTCCCAAAGCTCATTTCCACGAACTCTTGGATTGGTTTACACCTTTCCTCCTTTAAGATCTATGGATCTTCCTTACTTCAAGACTTCAAGGCTTTCAATGGAGCTATATTTCGTGCAACTTTGAAATCCTGAATACCCGGGGGCTATTAATCTGAACTACTCCTGGAATCTCTGTCGCTGAAAGATTAAACCTACTTCTTGCTTGCATTTCGAGCCTGAAATAGACTGTTATGAAAATCGTTCTTTGAGATCAAGGCTAATACCTATGCAAGAAAAGGACTGGGTTGCCCTGCGACCCTTAGACATCTTTACGTGATAACAACATCTATAACAAAAAATCAAGATAGAACTACATGACCTAGAAGAGTAAAATCTAATCCTCAAGCCCAAAGTAAAAATCCATAATGACGAATAACGGAGGAGTGGTCTCTGTTGGAAATACTGAGAGGGGAGTGAATAAATATTGCCTTTTTAAACAATTAGTAATTACTTTTTTATTTTATTAATCACCACAATAGATAAAAAAAAATGGACTCGTATTTAAAATCAATTATCTAAATATAATTAACAAGAATTACAAAGTTTATAAAAAATAATATGTGATTGTGAAGGACACCAATCCTCTTTATAGAACCAACTCTTGGAGACACAAATCCCCTTATTTTCTGAGCACCTAGTCAAGGAATCTACAACTACCTATTTCTCCAAGCAACACCTTGAAAGGAGGCTCCAACCTCCTATATTATTCAAGCTCCAACTTGAAAGGAGGCACCAATCCCCTATTTTCTTCAAGCATAAACTTGAAAGGAAGCTGCAACTCCTTGTTGTTTAGGCTTCAACCTATAGAGGACTACATTCCTCTTGAGTTCCTCCCTTCCACCCTCACTTCATAAGTATATTCATATTTATTCCTTGGACTCTACACATGCTTTTAATCTTCAGATGTAGACCACCTAGACATATTTCTTTCACCATACCTTTATGTTTATATAGTATTCAAAAAGGTATGAAATTGAACCATTGTGTCTTTTAATAATGAACCATTGTACCTTTTCATTTTATTAACAAAATAACAACAATTTTGTCAATTTTAATTAGGAACACATTTTCTCCTTTGTTTATCTCTTTACGAAAAGGCTCTTTAATTACATATTTAACTTCATTTCCCTTGACTACATAGTTATCTTGATCAGGTCATTTATCCTTTATCAGTTGATTAGACATGATTCGACTCTTCTTATTTTAATCTCATGTTTAATGTAATCTCAAATTAGATTTTGAACTTAGTTTCCTGGTGCACTTTTCCTGTACCTAAAATGGATGATTTCCATATGATAGACTCTGTTGTGACTTATGGTTTAGACAAATATGGCACAACAACTTGTACTTTGGTTTCTTATACATCGAGAAATTCTCTACCACTCAAGCCACAAAGTCGAGTCGAAAAGTAGTGTAGAGACGACTACTGTAAGTCAAATTTTAGCCAAGTCGAAGTCGAAGGCAAATGTAAGTCGAAGATTATTGGGGCTAGATTTGGAGGCACTGTAAGTCATTTTATTCAATTCGAAGTCGAAGGAAATTCAAGTTGAAGTTATCCAAGTCGAAATTGAAGTTGAAGGAACTATAAGTCGAATTTTATCCAAGTCGAAGTCGAAGTCAATTCAAGTCAAATTTATCCAAGTCAGAGTTGAATTCGGAGGCACTGTAAGTTAAATTTTATCCAAGTCGAAGTCGAAGGCAATACAAGTTGAATTTATCCAAGTCGGAGGCACTATAAGTCGAATTTTGTCTAAGTCAAAGTCGGAGGCACTGTAAGTCTAAGTCAAAGGTAGAGGTAATGCTAAACTTAAGAACTTCCCAACATCCCGATGGTCGATTGACATGAATGTGGAGTTTAAATGCTCTATGTTCTGTGTGCTTTTCACAAGTTACCAACATCTCGATGGTCGATTGTCTCAACTGTGGAGTTTTGTTGCTCTACATTTTGCGTGTTTTTCACAAGTTCCCGACATTTTGTCGATTGACCCAACTGTGGAGTTCTATTGCTCTACGTTCTACATGTGTTTTATATTGCAATCTCTTCTAAGCTTCTCTTCGATCAATCAAGTTCATCCCCTTTTTTGACATCAATGACAATATTTTCCAACATTCTCCCACTTTCGCATTGATGGAAACACAGTAAGAACCCTTTATTTTTAAATTGGTAACTGGATTTTACTGTTGATCCTCCGCATTTGACAACAATGACAGAAGGGACTTTATTTTCTCCCCCTGAGGTGATGCCTCCCCTATCCATGTGCTCCTTCTTATGATTTTTTGGTTTTTAATGAGGTATGGGAATTACTCCCAATTTCCATCGAAGATTTTCAAAGGTACTTCTTGGTAGTGGTTTTGTGAATATATCTATAATTTTCCCTTTAGTATAAACATATTCCACTTTGACTACCTTTTGAGAACCCCAATCTCTTAGAAAATGGTATTTAATTGGGATATGTTGGTTTTAGAATGCATAACATGATTCTTAGAGATATTTATGGCACTGGCATTATCACAGTTGATATTAATTGGATGATCATATATAACTTGTAGGTCTTCTAGGGTTTGTTTCATCTAGATCACTTGAGTGCAGTAAGATGCAGCAACATTGAATGATGTATTATGTTTTTGCTGTGTATAGTGATATGGAGGTATGTTTATTACGTAACCATGATACCAGGAATTTTCCCAGATAGAATGCTCCTCCACTAGTTCTTTTCTTGTCATCTACATTACTAGCCCAATCTGCATCAGTTTAAGAAGTCAATGTAAAATATGTTATTTTTGGAAACCATAAACCAAACTTCAGAGTCCCTCTATGATATATGAACATTCTTTTTACTACTTTCATGTGAGTTTCTTTAGGTGCATATTGAAATCTACCTACTACTCCTATAGCATGCAACATATCTGATCTTGTTGTTGTTTCATATAACAAGCTACCAACCATTGATTTGTACATGGTTTGGTCTACTTTTGGTGAATCATCATCTAGGCTTAGTTTTCATCCTGTGACCATGAGAGTGCACATGGTTTCACTGTCTTCCATTTGGAATTTATTTATCATTTCTTTGATATATTTAGTTTGGGAAACGAATATTCCTTTCTATTTTTGAGTGACTTGTAAACCTAGGAAGAAAGTCAATTATCCTAGCCTCATATCTTAGTATAGTGATCAATTTTGTAAGATCACTATATCACTCATAGCCTCAAAATTCAGGATCACTATATAGTATAGTAGTTCTTGTAGGCTCTAGAACAATTTTGTTTTTCCTCTCAACAACTCCATTATGTTGAGGAGTTATTGGAGCTGAGAATTGTATCTTGATTCCATGATATTCACAAAACTTATTGAATTATTTAGAGGTAAATTCCCCTCCATTATCTGATCTTAAACATTTTATTTTGAGATCTTTTTCATTCTCTACATAAGTCTTGAATGCTTTAAATGTTTCAAATGCCTCATATTTTTCTTTGAGAAAATATACCTAGGTCATCCTCGTGTAGTCATCAATGATCAACATGAAGTAGTATTCCCCTTCTATGATTTTAGTCCTAACAGGCCCACAGAGGTCAGTGTGAACAATATTCAAGGATTTTGATGTAAAATTCTCTTTTGTCTTGAATCTGACTCTTGTCTGCTTCCCTAATTGACAGTGTTTGCAAATAGGATCTGAAGGCTTGATGACTTTTGGCATGTTTTTTACAGCTCCCTTTTTACTAGCTTTGATCAGGTTATAAAAACTCAAGTGTCCCATTTCATATGTCATAGCCAACTTTCATCTATTTGACTCATATGGCATTCTTCTTCTTCCTCAATATCTAAAATATACACATTGCTTTAGGTTCTTGGTGAAATAATAACTAATTTTCCTAATCCTTCTTTTCTTATTTCACATTTTTGTGACTCAAAAAAGAGTATATGTCCCTGATCACAAGTTTGGATTACACTAGTTAATGGGGTGGCAGGAGTGGGAGGGGTCATTCTTTGCCCACGAGGAAAGAAATTCCTCTCTTTTCATTGGAGTTTGGGAATAGCTCCAAATAATCAAGTGGAAGCTTATGCTCTGTTATAGGGTCTCCTTCTTTCCAAAAAAATGAACATCCACTCTCTTTCAATCATAGGAGACTCCAAAATAATCATCAACCATGCACGAAAAGGAACCCACCCAACAAATATATATCTCAATTTCATTTCCCATTGTATCTATCTAGCCTCCCAATCCTTCCATAGCTTAATCTACTTCCACGTATTTAGACACAATAACAACGTCATTGATGAGCAAGAAAACCTATCCATAACTAAAGAGTCAGGTTCATTGTATGTTAATAATTGTCTCTCCCTCTGCCCTATCCCTTGACATTGATGTTGATTTTTCTTCTGCCCCTCCTCCTCGCCCTGTGGTATGGGGCCACCTCGCTCCTCCATCTCAGCATGTGTCCTTCGATCCTCCTCTCACGTGCTACCCCTTTGCATCACATCGACACTTCAAAAACTCATGCCATCCTCCCCTCCTTCTTAAATCCCCTCGGGTGTGGAATTCCCCTCACCGGATTTCCCCGTGCATCCTTCACTATTATGCTCTGTATAGATACTTGGATCCATTTCCACTCATTTTCTCTAACGTCAACCTCGTACTCTTCTTCCTCTCTGGGCATTAATGAACGCATTTCAGTTAGTAGATCTGTCCATCTCATCTCATGCACGCATCCTCAAAACGTTACACCAAATCACCTCATGTACTTCACACAGAAGATGAATAACTCTTATTTTACAACCACTCTTGTGCTCCAAGCGGTCACCATGTGCATTTCCACACTCATATGGGAAGATGCCTTCTCCTCCTCCAAATACATTGGCCTCTTTATTCTTCTCCTAGAAAAAGATTTTACTTCCAGGAATATGAGTTGAAATCAGAGAGGAAAACGAGCAACCACATATGAGGATCATGATGATCTAGTTAACACAGTCCAAAATATGCAAATTCATCTTAGAGGTTTATCAGCATAGTCTATCATGGAAATCATCATTCAAAAAAGAACTGACCAAAAAAGGATGCACAATGAATGTGAATCCCTTGGGAAGCAACTTTCAGACCTACAAATTGTCATTCGACCAGCTTCCCCTTCAACTCTTCCTACTTCCCCAATCATTTCTGATGAAGCTTCTTCTCTGAGGCCCATGAACCAGAACTTGGACTTAAATGTCTCTCTGCAGCAGCTAGAAGATGAAGAACCCAGTGACCATGATGCGCACAATGAAATGTTTTTTTGTTTATGTGTTAGGCTCTTTTTGTAGAATTTACTCTGTTAAAGAAAATGTATCCAAGAGAAACTCAAAAAATATCTCCTATGGCACATCCCAACTCCTGTCTGGAGAACATGGGGGAAACCAAATTTTGTTTTACTATTCTTCTAGACTTATGATGTATACTCTTTGCATTTTCACGTAGCTTTTTAATATATCTATTTTCATGATCTCTATTAAAAACAAAAGTTTGTCTTAGATTGAGTAGATTAGGTTTTAAATTTTCTACTAGCAGCACGTTTTCTACTTTATTTTTCTTGTTTCCCAAAGAAATTGTGCCTTTCCCTAATATTTTGGTAGATACATTATCTCCAAAAGTAACTTTACCTTTATCCTTCTTTGTCATAGTGAGAAATTTTCCTTTATCTCCGGTCATATGTTTTGAGCACCCACTGTCAATATACCATTGGCACTCTTTGTTCTTTGCATACAAGGCCACTTTACATTCTGTTACTTTTTCTTCTATATTCTTTTCTTTTCATATCTTCTTATCCTAATTTTTAGGGTTGATTGTTTTCAAGGATTTCATTGGTAATCTACATTCACTCGATTTATGTCCATAGTTGTTGCACTTGTGACTTTCAACATTGTACTCTTGTAAAGGAGAGAATGAATTATAATTTATTTTCTTTACATCATTCTTGTTGTTCTTATATATTTGGACATTGTTTGGTTTGTAAATTCTATAGGCCTTACAATGCAATGCTTTGTGTCCAAAGTTGTTGCATGAATAGAAATATCCAAGAAAAATATGTTGATATGTATTAGGGGGAGTCCTTATGATCAGTGTACTTCTTCCTTTTGGAGAAGGTGTTGATTTTTTCTTAAAAATAGTCTTTAATGGTGCCATTTCTATCTTGTTATCTTCTCTTTTTAAGGGACTTTTAAGAGCATCTGCATAATTGATTGACCTTTTATCGGTTTTCTGTGCAGTAGAGGTTGAATGTTAATCATATCCTATTCCTACTTTATTTCTTGGTGATATTTGAATATTAAGAATATCATTTAGTATTTTTGAACTATTTTCAAATCTTGATTACTTCTTTCCTTTTTCAATTTCTCCTTTTAGTAGGACAATTTCAGCCACTAACTTTTCATAGTCGTGTTCCCTATCATTGAGTTGTTTTAAACTGACTTCTTCAATTCTTTTGGCTTCCTAAAGTTGAGTCTTCAAAGCATTGATGACTTGCTCTATTTCTTTGATGGTCTTTGACACTTCTCTTTCTCTTTACTTTTTGGCTTCTTCATATTTTGATAGTCGTTCTCTTAATGATGTATTCTTCTTTTTATACTTCCTTAGTTCTTCAAGTGAACTGATAAATTCTTCTTCAAGGTTTACTTCTCCTTAATCTTAAGAATTTGCTTCATTGTTATCAACATCATATTTTTTCATTCCCATAAATAGAATCTCAGATTCCTCTTCCTCTTCACTTTCTTCTGATGAGTTGTTGTGATCTTTAGTGTAAAAGATCTTCTCCCTTTTGTAGAACTTCCTTATGTCTTTGGTTTTTCTCTTCTTATTTTCTTTGAAAGTTATTTCATCATCACTTTCTTCTTGTTTTGGATAGGGACATTTGGAGGCAAAATGTCCAAACTTTCCACAGTTAAAGCATATTAGAGGAAACTTTCCCTTGTATCTACTAGTTCCTTTCTTGAGTTTCTTCATGAAGTTGGTTATTTATCCATCATATATTTTTGTATGATCTTAATTAGAAAAATTTTTGTGTTTCTTGTTTTCTTTTGATGCCTTGAAGGCTATTTCTCCTTTTTTTGGTTTCTCTTTCCCTATTCATGTCTCATATGTTGTGAGGATCCCATTTAGTTCATCCATTGTGAGCTTATCAAGGTCTAGTCTGTCTTCAAGGGTAAAAATATTATCATCATACCTCATAGGTAATGATCTTAAGATATTTTGGACAATGGGTTCATCTTTGAGTTCTTATCCTAATGCTCTTATTGATTTGTTTACTTCATCCACTCTCTAAAGATATTTTGTTATATTCTCTTCTTCTTTCATTTTCAAGTTTTCAAATTGTGTTCTGTAGGTTTGTAGTTTGGCATTTTTGACCTTGCTATCTCCTTCATATATGACATTTCATTTTTCCGAGATTTTTTTTTGTTGAATTACAATGCATTACTTTTACAACTATAGGATTGGATAATCCTCGATGGCATTGATTGCTCTTGCATTGTCATTGCAAAGATTTTTTCTAGCTATGTTAGTGGGAGTAGTAGCAGGTGCAGTGTAACCATCTTCTAAAGATTTCCAGACATCACAACCCAAGGACATTATATAGCCTTTCATCCTCACACTCCAAAGTGCATAATCATTCCCTTTGAACAAAGATGCTCTGGTGGAGGGCATTCCTTCTCGATGATCCATTGGTTTATGCAGATTATACCTTCCAATTATTAGACTATGTTGAAGGAAACTTTCTCTAATATCAATTGTTGGAAATACTGAGGGGGAGGGTGAATAAATATTAGCTTTTTAAACAATTGGTAATTACTTTGTTATTTTATTAATCAGCACAATATATCAACAATGGAATTGTATTTAAAATAAATTATATAAATATAATTAACAAGAATTACAAAGATTATAAAGAATAATCTGTGATTGTGAAGGACACCAATCCTTTTTAGAGAACCAACTATTGGAGAAACAAATCGCCTTCTTTTCTGAGCACCTACTCAAGGAATATACAATTCCCTGCTTATCCAAGCACCAACTTGAAAGGAAGCTCCAACCCCTATATTCTTCAAGCACCAACTTGAAAGGAGGCACTGACCCCTTGTTTTCTTCAAGCACCAACTTTAAAGGAAGATGTAACTCCTTGTTTTTAAGGCTTCAACCTGTAGAGGACTACAATCCTCCCAAGATCCTCCCTTCCACCCTCCCTTCATAAGTATCTTTGTCTTTCTTCCTTGGACTCTGCACATGATTTTGATTTTCATATGTAGACCACAAAGACATCTTTCATTCACCATACCTTTCTATTTATATAATATTCAAAAAGGTATGAAATTGAACCATTGTGTCTTTTAATAATGAACCACTACACCTTTTCATTTTATTAACAAAATAACAATAATGTTGTCATTTTTAGTTAGGAACACATTTTATCCTTTCTTTGTATTTTTAAAAAAAGGCTCTTTAATTACATCTTTAACTTCATTTTCCTTGACTTGATAGTTATCTTGATAAGGTCATTTATCCTTTATCAGTTGATTAGACATGATTCGACTCTTATTATTTTAATCTCATGTTTATTGTAATCTCATATTAGATTTTGAACTCGGTTTCCTGGTGCACTTTTCCTGTAACTAAAATGGACGATTTCCATATGACCAGACTATTGTGACTCATGATTTAGAAAAATATGGCACAAAAACTTGTACTTTGGTTGTTTATACGTTAGGAAATTCTCGACCACTCAAGCCACAAAGTTGAGTCGTAAATTAATGTAGAGTTGACTACTGTAATTCAAAGTCTATTCAAGTCAGAGTCGAAGGAAAATGTAAGTCAAATATTATCGGGGCTAGAGACAAATGCACTATAAGTCGAATTTTATCCAATTCGAAGTCGAAGGAAATTCAAGTCTAAGTTATCTAAGTTGGAATTGAAGTCAAAGGCACTATAAGTCGAAGTTTATCCAAGTCGAATTTGAAGTCAATTCAAGTTGAATTTATCCAAGTCGGAGTTGAAGTCAGAGGCACTGTAAATCGAAGTTTATCCAAGTCAAAGTTGAAGGAAATTCAAGTCGAATTTATCCAAGTCAGAGTTGAAGTCAGGGGAATTGTAAGTCGAATTATGTCTAAGTCAAAGTTGGAGGCATTGTAAGTCTAATTTGGAGTCTTAGGTAATGTCAAAATTAAGAAATTTCCAACATCTTGATGGTCGATTAACATTATTGTGGAGTTCCACTTCTCTAATTTTTGCGTGCTTTTAACAAGTTCCAAACACTCTGATGGTCGATTTTCCCGACTGTGGAGTTCCACTACTCTATTTTCTGCATGTTTTTCACAAGTTCCTGACTGTGGAGCTCTACTACTCTGCGTTTTGTGTGTGTTTTGTGTTGCAATCTCTTCTAAGATTCTCTTCGATCAATCAGGTTCATCCCCTTTTTTGAAATCAATTAAATACTATCCAACAATCTCTACATGTGAAATTGTGAAAACTACCTCAATCTATTTTTTCCTTGTTCTCCTCTCACATAAACCCTTTTCTCCTACTTATGTTTCATGGTTTTCTCCCCTACCTCATTACTTCTAGCCTCTGAACCCAAAATGGAGTCAATAATATTTTCGTACTTCTACTCCAACTAGTCAAGCTTATTTAGGGTTTTATTGTCTTGAGATCCCCTCTCTTCTAGGGAACATGCAATTAAAGTTTTGACATGGAAATATAAGTCCACATTTTTCATGTATTCGGTGTCACTACTCCTATATAAATGTGTATTTGGAATAAAAGGAATCAATTCTTCTTCAAATCTGTATCTAAAGGCTTTCCCTCTCTTCTCACAAACAATATTCTCCAAGTTTTCCAATTCCTGCTTCATTTTTGTGGAGAACCTACAATGGTTTTCTTTTGTTGCTACTGCAACTAGTTTCTAGGTTTGTGGAGTTCATATTTCCTTACACCTATGTGGCATACCTTTTTATGCCCCATATTAAAATTAGGTGTACCTTGTCTTGATCAGCAATCCTCCTATTTTTTCATCATGATTGGACAAGCAACAAATTGGAGTACCTATGGCTCAATACCAAGCACGAAATCCCATAAAATCTCCTATATTCCTAATTTTGCATCTCCTAACCCCTGATCTCTTCTTGTCAAATAATCTCCCCTATTAAGAATTAATACTTGTCTTCATATTCCCTTTATCACAATGGTTAGAATAGTTTTATTTTTCTTATGATTTCCCCTCATTCTACCATGAACCAACTCTCTAATGACATTTGTATCAACACATCTACCAACCATAATATTTCAATTTAATGGTGATCCTATGTTAGGATATAGTTCCTTGAGTTTTATTCTAGAGATACTAAGCTATGTTATCTTAGGTTCACATTTCCTTTTCTACTCTTCAATCCTCATGTCATCCTCATGGAAAAACAATATGCACCCACCCTCCCCAACATGTAACACATGTACAGTCACCTTCCACATGAAATGTACTATGCCTCTCCTCCCTATATCCCCATGCATGAAATTTACATCTCTGCCATGAATGAGGAAATAATAATCCTTTATTTTGATTGGATCTATGTTTATCCATTTTAAATTAAGATTTTGTGCAACCCCTAAACACCTACATTGGTTGGCCAATTAGCAAAATCATTCACCTTACTACAAACATGAGAAGGAACCAGGCATGAGAGGTGTTTGATGAGATTGGCCATGATCTCAAGGCCCATAGTGAGGTACCAAATATTATTTATATTTCCATCTTGGATCCATTTTGAATCCTTGTATGAGAATTCACCAAAATTTGGGACTCACTCTCTACTATCAGTTTTTCACAACCCATGAACTTGGTTGTTTGGAGTCCTTTTTCAAGAACTATAAGTTTTCCACATCATTGGCATCCCATCCTATAAAAACAACAAAATGTCTTAGAATATTCCTTGTATCATCCCTAAATACTCCTCCAATCCCTAATGGGTGAGGGTTACCCTTTGTTAGGGACCTAACCCGCCATAGGTAGAACAATATATTTGGATGTAATAAAGGTCAATATTAATAAGGCCTTGCAATAAAGTAGAATAAGTCAAATGTAAGAAGACCTAATAGAAGCTTTCGCTTCTAGAAGGATCTTCCTTTAGATGGTTCTTTTGATAGACATATTTAGTATAAATAGGATTTGAGGGTATGAGAACCCTAGCTTGGATATTATTGTAATAGAGCTCTACTGACTGGAGGCTTCCCCCTCGAAGAGGCCCATGAACATTGCTCTCATAATAAAATTGATCTTTCTGGTGTTATTTTGATATCATTTCAGTGTCATTGTGGTGTTGTTCTAGTTATATTGTTGTTCATCTGCCATTGTTGGCCCTTGACCATGTTTTGGGAGATTCTTGGTCATGTTGACCTATTTTGGACTTCAACAGCCTGTCGAAGGAGGAGCGCAAGATGAAGCGGAGATCAAAGGATCTCGACCCCTTTTTGGGTCCATTTTGGGTTTTTAGGATTATGTAAGGGGATTGGGATGTCAGCCCATGGGTTTACCCATGCTTAGGACTATTTTGTAATGTATAAATAGATGTCTAGGAAATGTAAGGAGGGGCATCTATGTGATGTTAGGAAGTTATTCAAATGTAAATGTATGCTAAGTGAAAGTAGAGTCTGTAAGTTCTTTTTGCATGACTGTAAGAGACTTGCATAGCTAAGTGCAAGTGGTCATGACAGACGGTGAAAGGCTTTGTGTTGTAACGCAAGGAAGAAGGATCTAGCGAGCTACGCAGATCTTCTGTCCTATGCGAAGAAGGGTTCTGAGGCTCTATGCATGTAACCTATTGAAGAAGATAATAAAGAAGAAGAGTTGGTGGACGTAGCCCCAGGGTGGGGGTGAACCACGTAAATACTGTGTTACTCTGCTCTGTGTGATGTTCTGATGCATTTATATGTTATGTTCTAAGTGCCTTGAGATGATTAGATAAATCTGCTTATGCTTAGTGCTAATCATATGTGAGAATGTTAGATCTGATCTGTATGAATATGCTTAGTGCTTGATCTACTAGATCTAATCTATTTACCTATGCTAAGTGCTTAAATACATTAGATCAATGTGAATGTTGTGAAGCTCTATTTTATCAACGAAGTAGATATTGATTTCATATTGAGGAACTGACGATGTTAAGTGCTCTATTAAGTATCATAATCACATATCTATGTCCCAGCTAATGTTGCAGACACCTAAGTCTCGCAACCACCCCTGTCTCTACCTCGAGTGGGACTTCATATTATTTATAGGTGTTGTCGAAAGGGCTGGTAGTTAGGGTTTTCTTGGTGTGTTGTTGTAGCGGTGAAACATGGGTCTGCCCCTGTGCCAAAAAATGGTTCCGTTGTTGGGGCCTGAAACTGTGATTGATGGGAACTGAGAAAGAAGAAGCTTTGTGAAAAGATTCATCCTAAAGTTGTGAAATCTCTGTGCATAGATCTATTGCCCTAGTGCACAGTATTTTACTTAACTTGTGAATCTTTGTGCCAAGAGGAAGGTCAAAGCTGAAGAAAAGAGGTCAGATCTGAAGAAAGGAGGTCAAATCTGAAGAAAAGAAGTAATATTTGTAAGCTATGTGCTCTAATAAAGGTAAGAATAGTAGAAAATTTCTAGATCTGAAAGCTTTGTACTCTATAAAAGTAAGATAAGTGGAAATTTTTGTTTCTAAAGTATGGATCTAGGCATGTTTGATGGGTTTTGTCCTAGCTTGAAAACTAGGGCACTAATAGATGAAAGAATATTTGATATGAGTAGATCTGATAAGAATAGTGAAAGATATGTTATACCTATGCATAGAAAGAATGTTTGGATGAACAAATGGATGCAAGATCCTAGAAATAATTTGTTGCAAGTTAGCTCCTATGATCCTAGTGCGCAGTACAGGAGAAGTTGGGGATCATTTAAAAGAAAGAGAGGATTAACCCTCTATTACAGTTGCATAAGACCAGGACATATTGATAAGGAATGCCCTAGGAAAATACCTAGTTGTCTTTGTTGCAGAGCTATGGATCATGAAGTGTTGGATTGCCCTAGAATGATTGCTAAGCTTGAAGGAATCAATATGAACCAGGAAAACCCTAAGGAAGATCCAGAAATGGTAGAATCCCATAAAGAATCAGAGAAAGTATTGTTACAGATGAAAGGAACCCTAAATGACCACCGACATATCATCTTATCAGATATCTTCAAAGAAAAAGAATGCATCAAAGCAACAATAGGAGACTTCGACATTGACTGTTTTCTAGATGAAGAAACATAGGTGAATATCATGACAGAGAGAACTTGGGAAGCTATAGGGAGGCCTACTATGATTCCTTCATTAGGAGGTGTAGGATTATTCAGAGGAAAACTGGTAAACCTATGTGGAAGGCTCACTCAAATACCTATGAATGTCAATGGAACTTCGACAGAAGAAGATTTTGAGATTATTAAGTTTATTGAAGACAGTGCCTCATTTACCATGTTACTAGGAAAACCTTGGATTGATAGAGATCAAGCCAGATGAAAGGAAAAAGAAGAAGTTTTGGAGCAGAAGAAACAAGAGTTAAAATATTTCATGACCAGAAGGATTGCACACTTGATTGAAGAATAGGAGAACAGAACAAAGCTATTTAACACTAGAGACCCAGATGTCAAAGCTGCAAGAACATTAGAATACCCACATGAGACTAAAGTACCTATCCTAGATAAATTCTAGGAAATAATCTCGACAGCACACAGCGACTATGTCAAACAGAGATAAGAATCAGAATGGAAAAAGACATACCAAGA
>JASDQU010949386.1:2550-32428 GCA_032191745.1 Picea mariana | reverse complement strand
TTGTGTGTGTGTGTGTGTGTGTGTGTTGTAAGAAAGTGCCAAAAAGGGGAGGCCCGAGGGCTTGACCCCATGACCTCCCCCAACCATTATGCTTTTAATATAACTCTTCCAACCAACTAGCCTAACGACTATTTTGGTACATTCGCCCTCCATTTTTACTTAAGAATCCAAGTCTGCAAAGTTCGGGGTCATACCAGGGCACGAACGTATGTAAAGGGTATGATTTTTGATAAATTTTCCCATGAATTAATTGCAGGTGCATGCATATAAACCAAGGTGAAATTCCTCAAGGGCCTAGAAGGGACATACTTAGATCGAGGCGTGGAGACAATTTGTTTTGGGTAATTCGATGCCATAGATTGAGTGGTGTTGTTTGTATCCTGATCTGAGAAAATATTCTATAACTTAACTTCATAACTAGGTATACTTATGTATTTGCCAAATTCTTTTTATAGGTTAATAAATAGGCCTACCCATTTGAGAGCAGGATCCAGAGACATAGTCCACAAGGGATGAACTCCATTATCAATTTTTTGTGTTCAAATTCCATGCTTATGTCTCTTCATTGTTGATCTTTTCCTTCTTTGTGGTGCACTTTAATTTATGTTCATTTAATACAATTATTTATAAGTCACATCGATGAAAACGTCTCGGATCATGTCAGTATCAGAGCAGTCATATTTGAATTGAATGGTTGAGTGTGAATGATTACTAGGGACAAGAATAAACAGAGTGAAGGAACTCTTAATAATTTCAATCATGAAGTTGTTCGTTCATCTTGAAGGAAGAAAATGGTCGGAGAGGACAAGCGTGATGAACAGGAGAAAAAATTCCATATGGTCATTTATCGCATGTCAAAAATGGTCGATCGAATGTATGGAGACTACAAGAAGAGGATGATGAAGAAAGGGAATACAAAGGAAGAAGATGCAGATGATAATGATTTAGTGAATCAAGGGGCTACAGGAGACCCTCCTGAGCCTCCATCTTAACCATCAAGTTCTAGCTATTCTTCCTTTGAGCATTCTCATCATTCTCATAATTCTAGGCATAAAATTTATTTTAAGAAACCATTATTAAAACTTGATGTAAATTTTGATTTACCTATGTTTAATGGAGATGTTAATCATGAAAAGATAGATAATTGGATCCAATAGATTGAAGTGTATTTTCATGTTCAACATATTGATGAAGAGGAAGTTAAAGTGCAATTGGCTTCTCTTTGATTGGAAGGCGCCACTCTCGTATGGTGGGAGAGAAAAATTCATGACATAAGTAAGTGTGGTAATCTTCTTTCCTCATGATCAAAATTTAAATCATTGATAAGGAAGCAATTTTATCCATTCGGTTATTTACATAAAGCAATGATGGAATGGAAAACTTTAAGAAAAAGTAAATTTGAAACTGTACAAAGTTTCATGGAAGAATTTAGGAAGAAATCTCTTGCATTAAACATTCCTTTGGATTCTTATGAAACTTTAATGAAGAATATTGACACACTTCATAGTTATATTCGTCATACTTTACTATTGTTTAACCCCACCAGTCTTGATGAAGTTTGTGTGCAAGGAACTCACCTTGAGAATAGGGGAGATCATGTTCAAGAAGATCCCACAAAGAAACCTTCCAATATCCCACATAAGTAGTTTAAGAAGCTTAAAAGGAAGGACAAAAAGACCACCACTATAAAGAGAGAATAAGGAAAGACATCTTTCACTCATTGCAAGAATAATGGTCATGATAATGAACACTATTGGAAACTACATCCAGAGAAGAGACTGAAACAATTCGGTGGAAAGGGGAAGACAAAGACCATTGGTACAGTGCAACAAGATCTTGCTTCTAATTAAGGAGACGAAGGAAATATCATAGTGGTTGGAGTACAAGGTAAAGATTCCCTTCATGCTAGTTCAAATTCCAATAATGAATGTCATGATGATGAAAGAAATATGAATGAATTATTTCATATAAGAGTTGTATCTAAACACATTAATATAGATACATTATTTGATCTAGGTTCCCAAGTAAACTTGATATCAGAAGCACTTCTCAAAAAAATGGGTATTGAAACTAAGCCACATCCAAAACCGTATCCTCTTGGTTAGGTATGTGATAAAGAAAAAATTAATATCACCAAACAATGTAGGGTCAAGTTTTCTATTGCTTCAAAGTTGATTGATGAAGTGGATTTGGATGTTGTATCACTTGATATATGTGGCATAGTGTTGGGGAGTCCTTATCTTTATGATAGAAAAGAAGTCTTCTTTCGTCATGAGAAAAAATATCACCTTAATAAAGGGGGACTGGAATAAATTATTAGATCCCACAACATGAGGGTAAACACAACACTTGTTAGTGTAGGATAGATGAAGAGACTCATAAAAACTAATAATAAATATGTACTCATGGTCGTAAGGGAAAAATATTTCGGAACATCTCACACTTTTCAAGGATGTGATCTTTCTCATAAGAAAGAATTAATTGATATTGTTTATAAGTATGATGATATTTTCCAGGAACCAAATGGATTACCTCCTAGGAGGGAAATCCAACATGAAATACATCTTCAACTTGATTCTCCTCTTCCTAATGTGGGAATGTACAGGATGTCAGTTGTAGAGATGACAAAGATAAAAAAGAAGGTACGAGGATTATTGGATCAAGGGGTAATCATGCCCATCTCATCTCCTTGTGGTTCTTCGATCGTGATGGTGCCAAAGAAGGATGGCACATGGTGGATGTGTGTCGATTACCAGGGCTTAAATAAAATCATGGTAAAAAATCAATACCCTCTTCCTCATATAGATGATTTACTTGATCAATTAAAGAATGTTGTTTCTTTCACTAAGTTGGATTTGTGGAGTGGATACCATCAGATTAGGGTTGCGGAACAAGATGCATGGAAAACTACCTTTAAAAACAAACACGGATTGTTTAAGTGGTTAGTTATGCCATTTGGGATTTGTAATGCTCTAACAACCTTCATGCGTGTGATGAATGATGTATTCAGGACATTTCTAGATGATTTCCTGATTGTATATTTAGACGAAATTCTTATATTTACTGGGACTTGGGATGAACAGGTAAGGCATGTAAAGCAAGTATTGGATACTTTGAAAAGGGAAACATTGTATGTAAAATTGTCCAAATGTGAATTTGGTAAGAATGCACTTATATACTTAGGTCATATTGTAGGAGGAGGACAATTAAAAATTGATCCTTCCGAGATTGATGTAATTGTAAGTTGGCCTGAGCCCAAAAGTGTAACCAAAATATAGATCTTATTAGGTGTAGTCCAGTACTGGAGGAGATTCATTAAAAACTTCTCCTTTATAGAAGCTCCTTTGCATGGCTTAACCAGTGTGAAGAACACTTTTCAGTGGGGAGGAAAGCAACAAAAATATTTCAACACTTTGAAGGAAAAGATCAGTACCGCACCAGTCTTAGCACTGTCGAATCTTCAATAGACTTTCAAGATTGAGACAGATGCCAATGGGTATGCCATGGGTGCAGTATTGATGCAATATCGTAAGCCTATCTATTACCTCTCTGAAACTTTTAACCAAGTTGTTGTTAACTATCCTACATATGATAAATATTTTTATGCATTAGTTCAAAGAGTAAATAAATGTAAGCACTACTTGTTATGGAAGGAAACAATCATACATACATATCATCAACCCTTATAGTATCTCCAAGCACAAACCAAGTTGCAACAACATCGACATTATAGATGGATGGGTTTTCTTCAACAATTTTATTTGGTAATCAAATACAAAAAGGGTACAAGTAACAAGGTAGTTGATATGCTTTCTAGACCTCCTATTGTTTCTTTTATTATTTTTAAGAATGCTTCTTTATCTCATAATAGCTATGTGGAACAATATGCCATTGATGAATATTTTAAAGAAGTATTTGAGAAGCTAACCCATGGTGCATAGGTAGAGAACTATTCTCTGCAGGGAAAATTACTCTACCATCTTGGAAAGCTATGTATTCCTACAAGTGAACAAGTCCATGTAATACGAGAAGCTCACAGTTCTCTTGTGTCTGGAAATTTTGGGGTAGGAAAAACTATTGCTCATCTACAGAGGTTTTGCTTCTGGCCTTAGATGAAAGAAATTGTAACTAAATATGTAAAGGGGTGTGTGATGTGTTATACTTGTAATCCCACTAATAGAAAATTGGATCTATACTCACCACTTCCTGTTCCATCCCATCCATGGGAAAGTATCTCCATGGATTATGTAGGGCATTTACCAATTTCTAAAAGGGGTCATGACAATATGTGTGTTATGGATAGGTTCAACAAGATGTGTATCTTAATTCCATGAAAAAATAAAATCACTACTGAGAAGACTGCTAATCTCTTCTTTTAGTATGTTTGGGTTCACTTTCAGTTACCCACATCCATTATCTCAGATCGAGATACTCTATTCCTTGGGGATTTTTGGACAATATTGTGGAGAATGATGGACACCAAGTTGAAGAGAAGCATTGCTTTCCATCCACAGACCAACGGATAGACAAAGGTTGTTACTCGAATAGTGGTACTTTTGGTTCGAGGCTACTACAACAAGAACCCCAAGTTATGGGGTGAACAGATACCCTATGTACAACATGGTTACAATCGAGCCTTACATTCCTCCACTCAGTGTTCTCCTTTTGAGACATTTTTTGGGTATTGTCCTAAGGTTCCTTTGGACTTGATGTATGGGAGAGATGTCGATTCAAATGAATAAAGAAATGAATACATTTCCCGCAAGTTCATTCATAGGATCCAACAAGTAAATCAAGAAGTCAGGGAAAAGTTGGAGAAAACTCAAGACCAATATGAAGCTCGACATGAAAAAAATAGGGTTGATCATCAATTCCAGGTTGGAGACTAGGTATAGCTTCACATCATCAAGGAGATATTAAAGGGTGAAGGCAAGAAACTCAAGCCCATCCCTTATGGACCCTTCACTATTTTGGAGAAAAGTGGTACCAATGTTTTTCGTCTATATCGTCCAGCTTATATGCATATCTACTCAGTTGTAAATGTGGAAAGATTGAAAATTTTTGAGCCTCCCATGATCATGGATCAGGGTGAGGAAGTTTCAATACCTTCAGTTGATGATTTTTCTCTTGAGTACTTGGATGATTTGGAGGAATATATCATCTTGGATAGAAGGAGGAATACTTCACATAGGGGTGAAGTCTCGTTTTCCCGTTGGTTTTTCCATTTGGGTTTCCAGGGAAAATTATAGGTTATGTGTGTGTTGTTGTATTTGAATTTTGTTGTCTATGGGTAGAATTTTCTGCACTATAATTCAATAAATGGTTAATGGAGTGTATTTTAATTTAATGGTTGTTTGTGTCTTTTTTAACAAATAGAACTCCATGCAAGTCATGGTTTATGCACGTTCTTATTTTGATACAATGTTTGTGATACAAGAAGCTAGAAAAACCATTATTTAACCATCCTTGTATAATCATTATGAAGTGGGAAATTGATGACCCTCCTTCCCAAGTAGTTTGTATTTACTTCAGGGTTTTTAATTTTATTTTAGGAGTTGTTGGGGATTTTATCTCACATATAGAGTAGAATTTGTTCTTAGTTAGTGTCGAATTTGTTGGGGTGTTTTAATAATTTTCCCATATATACCAAACTTACCTCAATATCGCGGGTTGACTGGGTGCTTATTAACCACCCATGATCCATATACACGTTTATAAAATTATGTCATCTACCAATTTCACCCCATACATTATTATCTGATTTTTAATGCCAAAATCTACTTCCAAACCTTTTTTTTGTGTTGTGGGTTACCAAAATCACCCTTGGACTTTTATTTTCCACGGGTCACCAAAATCAAATTCTAAATGTTTTAAAATATCATTGGTTATCAAATTCATTTTCCATACTTTCTCCTCAGTTACGGGTTGCCAAAATTTGACTTTCAAAGGTTTTCCCTCCACACTGGGTCCTCGAATTCACCTTTGAATATTTTTTTTCAACCCTATGTCGACCCATTATGTCTCAATTTTCCTTTGTTCGAATTACACTTCTTCATTCGATCGACCATGATATCTAGTCTACTAAATCCACCCATGTTTCCATCAAGTTTTCATTTGGTTGGTTTCGCTCCCTTGGTCGACCAGACTTTGGTATACTCGACTTCTGACCCAGCCTCCGACTCAACCTACCTTTGTTTCATCTCATTTTTCCATTTCAACTTTAGGGTATTCCTCTTCATTGTTATTTGGGATGAATCAACTTGTGGCTTGGCTAGTCGAGTATTTTCCATTTATATAAAGAGAGAAGAAATTATAGTTGTTGTAAAGGTTTCTATGTTGGTGATACATATAGGATATAATCCTTTCATTTAAGAATCAAATGGTATTAGATAAGACATTTGAATGCATTTAGTGACACATGTATTGTAAGTACCCACAATAGTTACAAAAGAAAGGGACAAGAATTTTTACCAAGGATAGAGTGAAGTAGAGCACCAAGAATGGAAGGGGAAAAATATTGAGGAGAAGAGGAAGAAGATCTCAAGTTTAATTTTGATTGATTTGAGCATATTTTGGCCACATTGACATCAATGGTGTCATAACTATTGGTATTAAATAGCAAGGAAACACCATCAAGAGAGGCTTGTCATGAAGGCCACAAGAAGGAAGAAAATATAAAAGCCATATACATGGGAAGTGGATTCTATCAGGGTAAAAAAATGGCTACAATAGATGGAAGTATACTTTAGTGTACATGAAGTAACTGGAAGACAAAAGATTTATTTTGATTGGTTGAAGATTGTAGGCCATGCTTTGACATGGTGTGAGAGTGATGCAACAATTATAGCACTAGGAAATGATCCACTACTGAATTATTGGGAGGTGTTTAAGGACATGATGAAATCTCAATCTTATCCGATAGGATAAGAGAAACAACAAAAAATAGTATGGCATTACTGTAGGCAGAGATAAGGACAATTAATGCAATTGTTGACTATAGAGTTCAGAAAGAGAGAAATTTAGATGGGAGTTTCTCTCGAAAGTACATACTTTTTAATCAAGTATTTGGGGGCATTGTTACCCCATATTCTTAGACAAATTATGTTATTTAGAAAAAATATAGTTTATTAGGCCAATATTTAAGCATAATAACTTGAGGGAGACAAGCATAAGCAAGAAACAAGTACTCACAAGAAAGTAGAACCACAAGCACAATAGAGAAAGAAGAAAAACAAGAATATCATGGTAGAAACACAAGAATAAAAAACTTCCATCCAAAAATGTAAAGGATGTTATCGAAAGGGACACACTAAAGAGAACTGTTGGAAATTGCACCCTAAGAAGCACCCCAAATTTTTCCAAAAAATGAAGAAGAAAACATTGATATCAGTGGATTTTCAGGAACGGGTGGATAACACCTCAAACCTAGAAGGGAATATAAAATACACTAATATTAAGAAAGAGTTCGAACTATTTGGTTGCATTCACAAGGAGGAGAAGGAAATGACTGAACTCTTCTGCATTAAAATACACATGAAGCAAAGCAAGGTGGATTATTTGTTTGATCCTAATTCACAATAGAACTTGTCCTTTTCACAACCGTTTGAGAAGAATGGAATAGAAAATCAATACCATCCACATCCATACCCATTGGGATGAGTAAGGAAATATGTGAAACTGAAAGTGAGAAATTAGTGAAAATTTAAGTTTTCCATCAATCAAAACTTTGCTAATGAAGTAGTTGCAAATGTGGTTCCTTTGGACGTATGTGGAGTCATCTTGGGAAGTCCATATTTGTACGTGAGGGATTCCATTTTCAGGAAATAAAACCAGTATAGGCTATTCAAGGATGGAAAATATTATTCCATAAATGCGCACAGACACAAAGATAATGTCTCTCTGATCAATTCTCATCAAGAAAGAAGAATCATGGATAGTACAAATAAGTTTATATTGTTGTTCCTCAGAGAAGGAGATAAACAAGGAGAATGAAATGACTTGGAGATGAATTCATCCTTGAAAGGATGTAGTGACAAGTAGCGTCAACAACTAAAATGACTGATTGAATCCTACAATGAATTGTTTCAATATCCTTAGGGACTACCACCTAAGAGAGAGGCTGAACATGAGATTCAGTTGTTGCCAAAGTCACCACTGACTAATATTGGAATGTATAGGTAGTCCACCATCAAACTATATTAAATAAATAATAAATTGTATTAGTGTATGGAGTAAGGATTCATTAGACTCAGTACATCACCATGTGGTTCTCCCATCATCATGGTGCCAAATAAATATGGAAGTTGGAGAACATGCATTGACTACCATGCTTGAAACAATATCACAGTAAATAATATATATCCTTTTCCAAGGATTGATGGATTGTTGGATCAAATATAGTAATCCAAATTCAACACTAAGATGGACCTCAAATCAGGCTACGACCAAGTGAGGATCAAAGTAGAAGGCACATGGAAGAAAATGTTCAAAACAAGACAAGGTTTGTACAATTGGTTAATAATGCCTTTTGGATTATGAAAAGAACCTACAACATTTATGCAACTAATTAATGACAGGATACATCCCTTAATTGACTCTTTTGTAATAGTATATATGGAAACCAATGTAAGTACTAAAAATACGTTAATTAATAAATTCAATAACATAAATATCACCGAATCTTATGAAGTAATAACACAGAACTATAAGCAACAAACTAAATGAATTATAAATACAAGTAACAACACACTAAACCAAACGCAATCATGCATAACAATGAACAAATGAAATGAATCTACTTACAAATATAGTAGCAACGATCCTCGTTTAGATAAGGGGGCCCTTCCTCCTTAAACAAGCTGATGCAAATCAAAACAGAAATTCATAGACCCAATCCACAAGCACGCCAATACTTTATTCATAAAAAAAATCAGAGAATACAAATCACTGAATCTACCTAATAATCCTTGTTGTGACTAATGTCTTTAATTAAATACACAGAGAGATAAGGGACACATCATAAATGATTTTCCCCAACTAGGACTTCCTAATCTATGACCAAAGTACAAATTATTTTTATTACAACTACAGATTGTCTTCAACAGATAAATAAATGAAGATCAGGTGTCTAGAATCTCTTCAACTCTAATCAGCTGAGAATAGGGCGAATTTGGTTTTGTAAATGAGAAAAAGTTGACAACCAGCCACAATAGTGAATCTAGGAAGATACCTCTTGGAAAAACCTTTGTATCTCTCAAACCGTGGCTTAATTTGGAAAACGGACTTTAGAAACTCAATTAGGTTAATCGTACACAAAACCCATGTTCCATATTTTTTAGTTTTTCCTCTATTTTCTTAAAACTTCCAATGCCACAATACCTCTTCTTATATACCATGTGTTTGACTGGGAAAGTTTGACCATGAGATGGAGCTCACACATGCCACCTAAGTATGAACTGAAGATCACTAATCAATTTCATCAAGTATGGGAACAAAACCCATGTTGTGGATTTCCCACATGGAGGTGTGCTAGTATGCCAACCATGAGTGCTACAAATTGTAGAGTTGAAGCAAGTTGCAGTGAAAACCGTCATTAGTAAAATCATGCATAATAATATTTAATCTATTAAAAATAAAGGAAAATTAACATTACTTAACCACTAAAGAATAAATAGCTATAATATGGTGTTTTACGAGAAATTGTGGTAAATGGAGTGATACATGAGAATTAAGAGGAAGCGAAAGGGATGAAATGGACGTCTGGAATTGATATTAATGGTGACAAATAAACAACCTAGCACATACCCCGTGATATAATATTTGAGTTGATGAGAGAAACATACACTTCCAAAGTTGTTGATAATTTTGGTGTGACAAAAACAATGGCGAGTTTGCAATGGTATGTGTATTAGGCAAAGATGTAGGAGAAGGTGGCATAGTTTGTCAGAGGTTAGGTTTTTTGCATCACTATCAATCCAAGTAACCAAAAACATGTCTTGTACATGCCATTGCTAGTGCCAAGTATTACTTGGGAGAGCATCTCCATGGATTTTGTTGGAAGTTTTCCTATGAATTGTAGAGGTCATGACTACTTGTTCATTATGGTAGACTACTTCAACAAACTTTGTGTGATCATTACCATTAGGAAGACAATATTTGGATGAGAGGTAGGTTAACTATTCGTTATCCAAGTTTGGGTACATTTCAGATTTCCAACTTCCACCATATCTGATTGAGACACCAAATTATTTGATATATTTTAGATATTACTTTGGGAGAGAATGGATACCAAGTTGAAGTACTATGTTTCCTTCCAGTCTTAGATTGATGGAGAAAATGAGGTAGTAAATAGGATGTTGGGGAAATTTTTGAGAGGCTACAATATAAAAAATCCAAATACTTGGGACGAGGGGATAGTATACATTCAAAACTTTTACAAGAGAGCACTTCATTCTTCCACCAACAAGTGTCCTTTTGAGACTTGTTTTGGTTATTTATGTCCATTATAATTTAATGATGCTTATGGATATTAGAAACAAGAAGTAGGAGTGCAAGGAGATGAAAATAAGGAGATCACATTTGTCGACAAGATCAAGTATATACACCTAAGGGTTTAGGAGAAGATCGAGAAGAGATGATAGTAGTACAAAGCTAGGCATGACCAGCACATGGAGAATAATTTTTTTTTTGTTGAAGACAAGGTGTGGATCCATATTTCTAAGAAACGACTGCAAGGAGTAGCAAATAAAATCAATCCCCTTATATATGGAAAATTTTAGATCATTGAGTAGGTGAATGAGAAAATGGTGTGTATAAAACTTCCTTGTTATGCGTAGATCAGTTTGATGGTGAACGGGGAATATTTGAAGTTTTCATAACCCTCCAAGTTGGATGAGGAGGAATGACATCATATTCTTCCTACCTTTGAATACCTTGCACCTCGTGTACTTAAGGAGTTGAAGGACGAAACATTTTTGCAACATAAGGAGTGGATGAATCATAGAGGAGAACAAGAAATGTGGAATATTGGTATTAAAGAACAAACTACAAAGAAAGGGAAGTGGTATGAGAGGAACATGATTGCAAGAAATATTCCATGTGTGGAATTCTCTACAAGTTCACTCTCTAGAATAAGCTAGAATTCAACAAGGTTTTCCATTTTTTCTATAAATCCTTTTCTGGGAGGTTCCAAGCAGTGAAACCTCGAGGAATTGTAGACAAGACACTAAAGCAAATTGTGTATCATTTTAAAAAAATTCTTCATTACATGTGCATAGTTATGATTGTTCCAAGTTAGGGTTGTTGACTAATCTAAAATAAATCATGTGAGGCTAAAGTAAAGTTTGATGAAAATACTAGTCTCTTGTTGTTGAAGTTAAGGAAGCTTTGTAGGTTGTTTATCACATACACTAGGGATATTACAAAGTTACAGGTATGGTATAGGATTTGATTATTACTACAGTATTAAAGGTATGGTTTTGGCACATGGTCTTGAGTAAGAATTTATGGTATTTGGTTTATGGAGAGAATGGTGTATTTCTGGAGTTATCTTGTTGGTTAAATTGGTGATATTAAGCATATGGTTGAGAGTTGAATTGATGATTTATCTTTGTGAGTAGATCATATTTGGATGATGAGATTGATGAGATAGGTTGAGGTGACAGGTTGTTGTGACAAGTTGTGTTGTGCATATTTAATGCACTTGTCTTGGTGTATATTGTTGGTACATTTTGACAGATTGATTTCTATCTACAAGATGGATCCTGTACTTGAGGATTGGATTCCTCTTCTTAGTTGGTGCTGAGATCTGCAAGATGGGTATTTCATTGATAGTTGGTGCCCTCTTTGAGTTAGTGCTCATTTCAGTTGGTGATGATAAAGCCCAAGGGTTTTAGTCCCTAATAAAAAATAAACTTATACATATATTTGGTGTTCATTGTGTTCTTTATTTTGATGGTTAATAGTTCTTTCTTGTTAATATATATCATTGAGATATGTTTACATGCAAGCAGAAAAGTGTGAATAGAAGTAATGAGTAATGATGTTGTGAATGGTGATGGCTAACTAAATTTTTGTAAGAAGTTGTAAAAAGAGCATCATATTGATTCACACCCCCCTCTAAGTGTGGTCCTATGTCTAACAAAAACAAGATATTTACATTCTGAGAAATGAAGGTAGTATCATATTTCTAGGAGACTTTAATTCTAGAACAACAATTAAACAAGCTATTAAATTATGCAATGATTCCAATCTTAATCCTCTATGGCTATATGAGAACCTTTCTTTAGCGATTAGATAGAAAGAAACTATCAATACTTGGTTGATAATTTATTCAATATTGATTTTATTAAGATCTACAGTTGTTAAGATCTAATCAATTTCAATGGTCTAATGAAGTGGTTGAAATCCAACCGGACGACTTGTATTTATGGGCTTGGAAACAATGTCGTAAATTATTTGATATTAGATATCCCTGTTAGCACTCGAAAATTTATTTGGGTTGTATGAAATAAAACCCCAAGTTAATTGTTTCAACCAAATTTAGATTGTATTCTCACCTATAAAATTAGAGAGGGCTCTCTCAGATGTATAACGACTGGTAATAAATCAAAGGATTCATCAATAAATGCACAGAGGTCAGATTCTACAATAGTACGGGTTTGTTTTTGTTTTTAAAAGGGTTGGTAGGACAAACAAGGAAAAGGTACCATTGGGAAATGGAGTCAAGGCCTGAATTTCAATGTTTTTACAATCAACAGTTGGTTGGATTCTTTCTGTAGATTCAAGGAAAAATAGGCGCTATGATAAGAAAATAAATGATATGAGATGAGAGATGGAAAGGAGAATAAATCCCACTATACTACATGTATCAATCAATGAATGAATCTCCAGTGAAGCTTTAGAAGAAAGGACATGAAGATTAATTACTAAACAGAGCATCAAACGAAGATGAATTCTATAAAAGTAACTATTAACACATAACAAGCATCATCAGTGTGAAAGGAACATCAAACATGGATGAATTCATACCACTTAATATCAAACAATACTAGAAGAAAAACATAATCATGGAAATGATATACAAGAAACACGTATTGAACATAAACATCGTGATGAATCTCAAATCTCATAAAGAGGAAACTTATGTATTAACTTCAAAGGAATAAACAAGTCTTGATCTGCAGTACAATAGTCCTCTTTTCCCCAAAAGACTCCCCCCTGTTTACATCAAAATGACCAAATTATATAGAAAACTAATGCCACATTTGGCTGTTAGGGTCGAACTACTACCTCCTAGAATCATGGATCTGGTTTCTTTGAAAGAGAACAATTACTTGAATGGATTTACTAAAAATAGAAAACCCAAATTTTCCAGATCATAATCGTAACCGAAATATTCTTCACAATCATTGATAATGACCAAAATTCAACCATATGGTTGTGATAAGTCATCATGTGAAATCTTGGACACTCTGTCACACTTGCACAACAAGTCTTCTATGCAACAATAACCTATAGCAAAAGTGCAATGGAATGTGCATCAAACTGTTCTTTAGAAAAACCAATCTTCATTTTCTAAAAATCCTCTCCAGTCTCCTAGGATCCGCAACCAAATATGATGACAAAAACAAAATCTAAAACAATGGGCTGTAAAGATTCATTCTAATCTACCAAAATATGAAACATTTTTCAAATCTGAGAGAGGTTTTTATTATTTGGTTTGTCCTCAACAAACACCTCTCGAGGATTTTCAAAATTCGTCTCCAGTTGGTAAGAAAGTGATCTTGAATTTGACCACTAAACCAATCATTTGTGCACTGAGCCCTGTAGCATGTGCACATGAAAATCCTCTGCACAAAAAAACCCTCTACGCGGAAAAATCCCATGCATGGAAAAACCCTCTGCGTGGAAAAACCCTCTGTGCAACAAAATCCCTTGCGCAACAAAACTCTTTGCATGAAAAAATCCTTTGCACAACAAAATCCCCTGCGTGGAAAAATATTCTGCACAACAACATCCTCTACATGACAATATCCTTTGCGCGACAAAATCCCCTGCGTGGAAAAACTCTCAGCGTGGAAAAATTCTCTGTTTGACAAAATCTCATGCGCGGAAAAAATACTCTGCACTGAAAAATAATCTGAGCAACACCATCCTCTGCGTGACAATATCATATGCGTGGAAACATCATCTGTGCAGTGAAATCCTCTGTGCAACGTGCAACAAATTAAAGAAACAAAATTTTTTGGGCAACGAACTTGCACAACGAGTATGCTTTTGAAGTTTGCAACGATACCAATCACATAGAGTGTGATGATTGTTCCTTCTCTAACCTCATGAAATGTTATGATGAATCATAATACCTTTTGACATGATATTCACGCTAACCTATGACTCATCTAGGAATGCCTTGATTTTCCCAAGATCATGCCATGACTTTGAAAACTTTGGACAAACCTCTAACTCTAGCCATGAAAATCATGGCGCTAACAGCTGGCTCCAATCGGGAGTTGGCTCCAATGGCTGAAATAAATACTCTCCATGCTGAGATTATTCACACCTACCTACCCTAACTTCTTAAAAAGACTGCCAATCAAGTAATTTCAGATTTCCAATAAATCCAATCAAGTATCTTCTCACATAAATTGACTGCTTGATTGTGCTCGAACAGAATTGACCCTGGAACATGTGATGACAAGGGTATCTTATAATAATTTTGTTTCTCACAGTGGAGACATGAATGTGAATTTAAATTGAAGAATGCTTCCATATATTCATCTATATGGTCATAAAAATCATGGATGTTTCATTGATTCCCAAAGAAATCTACAATCTGGTTATCATGCATGGACTATTCATGTGTATCTTCTACTTGCACATGCTTCTTTAGGTGTGGATTGTCAAACTAATTTCCAGACACAAAATATTTCTCAGTGTTGACATCTAAAGGCAGTTGAAAAGGATCTTCAAAAGACAAGCTTTGATAGTGAAAGTCTTGGGACTGAATTTGACCATCGAAGGCCTTAAGATCATTCTGAAGTTTTTCAACAAACTCTTCTAAGAAACTGACCTTATCTTTGGAATAACATTTACATGACTTCAAATATATGGGTAAAATTTTTGAGAAATCCTCTTCGATTTGATCATCATCAAACATGTGAAAATATTCTTTAAAACCCTCAACAAAAACATGGTTTTCTACTAACTTTTTTTTTCCATCCATATTTCCAAGAAGACAATCCAAAAATCTGTTATAGATCTAATAGACCTAACAGACAAAAATTCAGCCCAAACTTTACACTTTCCTTGGAATGAATCATAAAATAGTCTAAGGAAAACATCTTCATGTTTGACTCTAAGAAGCTCAGTTAAGTCGTAAAAAATTGATATATGATTCAAATTCAAACTCAGATCATCTCCACTAAATTTCGAACCATTTCTTAAAAAATATTCAGCCTTGGGTAAAGGATTCAGGAAACCATGAATCTATGAAAATTCAAAACATGCATACCTTGAAACAATTGTAGCAACATATGAGTTCTTCATCAAATCTAGTGGAGTCACTAGTACCTTCTTCAAAATTTAAAACCTTCAGACAACAGAGTCACCATTGATACTCTAACATCTGGATACAATAAAAAATGGAGTCATAGGGTGGATGATTTACAACCTCTTCATGTTTGGCTGTTGTCCACCATCAACAATCAAATCTGAAATTTGTCGTTTATCCTAGGGAAAATGAAACTTTTGGTCCCCGACAACAACGCCAAGATGTTATCACTCGATAATTTATTTGGGTTGTATCAAAGAAAACCCTAAGGTAATTGTTTCAACCAACTTTAGATTGTATTCTGACCTATACAATCAGAGAGGGCTCTCTCATATGTCTAACGGTTGGTAATAACTCAAAGGATTCATCAATAAATGCATAGAGGTTAGATTCCGTAATAGGACAGGTATGTTTTTGTTTTTAAAAGGGTTGGTAGGACAAACAAGGAAAAGGTACCATTGGGTAATGGAGTCAAGGCCTGATTTTTAATGTTTTTATAGTCAACAGCTGGTTGGTTTCTTTCCAGATATTCGAGGAAAAATAGGCACTATGCTCAACAAATAAATGATATGAGATGAGAGATGGAAAGGAGAAGAAATCCCACTACACTATAGGCATCAATCAGTGGATGTTTCTCCTATGCAGATTTATAAGAAAGGACACGAAGATTAATTACTAAATAGAGAATCAAACATGGATGAATTCCTACCACTTAATCTCAGACAATGCTAGCAGAAAAAAAAATCGTGGAAATGATATAAAAGAAACACATATTGAACATAAACACCGTGATGAATCTCAAATGTTAGAAAGAGGAAACTTCTGCATTAACTTCAAAGGAATAAACAAGTCTTGATCTGCAGTACAATAGTCCTCTTTTCCCCAAAAGAGTCCCCCCTATTTACATCAAAATGACCAAATTATATAGAAAACTAATGCCACATTTGGTTGTTAGGGTCGAACTACTACCTCCTAGAATCATGGATTTGGTTTCTTTGAAACAGAATAATAAATTCAACGGATTTACTAAAAATAAAAAATCTAACTTTGTCAGATCATATTCGTAACTGAAATATTCTTTACAATCATTGATCATGATCAAAATTTGCCCATATGGTTGTGATAAGTCATCATGTGCACTGCTGGACACTCTGTCACCCTTGCACAACAAGTCTGCTATGCAACAGTAACCTACAACAAAAGCACAATGAACTACATAACAAACTGTTCTTGAGAAAAACCTATCTCTGTTTTCTAATAATCCTCTCCAGTCTCCTAGGATCTGTGCCCAAAGATGATCACAAAAACAAAATCTGAAAAAATGGGTTGCAAAGATTCATTCGATCATCATGAATCCTTGCCACTTGTCATGACCTATTGATACAACATGTCATCACCTAATGGTTTCCACTTGTCTAATTTATAATCTTCCATGTGTCACATGACGAAGATGCCACATGTCCCTTGACCAATTGACTTTTTACCTGTTTGACCCAAACTTCAGATTGCGATAAATTTTGCATACAGACTCTATTTTTCAATCCGTTTGCGCCACCAAAAATATTACGATGAGAAATTTGCGATCATGTTCCTTTATTGAACATTTGATAGCTTTGATTTTTGAACCTTTCAAGATCCACTTGGATCAGTTTGTAAGATAAAAAAGTCACTATATGGTCTAAAGCAATCACCTAGGACGTGGTACCAAAATTTTGACACATACATCCTTGTAATGGGATTTGTGAAAAGCAGGGATGATCAATGTGTATATTCCAAGAAGGTTGGTAATCACTCCATTTATGTAGTTTTGTATGACGATGACATGTTGCTGATAGGAAATAATGTGGATGTTATCAAGGAGGTGAATTCACGTCCATCCTACAAAAATATGGATCTTTTTTCAAATCTAAGAGAGATTTTTATTATTTGGTTTGTCCTTGACAAAAACCTCTCGGGGATTTTAAAAATTCCTCTCCAGTTGGTCATAAAGTGATCTTGAATTTGACTACTAAACTAGTCATTTCCGCAACACGCCCTATAGCTTGTGCATAGGAAAATCCTCTGCACGACAAAACCCTCTGCAAGAAAAAATCCCTTGGGTAGAAAAACCCTCTCTGTGGCAAAATCCCATGCACAACAAAACTCTCTACGCGACAAAATCCCCTGCGCGACAAATCTCTCTACACGGAAAAATCCTTTGTGCGACAAAATCCCCTGCATGACAAAATCCTCTGTGTGACAAGATCCTCTACATGACAAAATCCCTTGCATGGAAAAACTCTCTACGCGACAAAATCCTTTGCGTGACAAAATCCCCTGTGCGGAAAAATAATCTAAGCAACACCATCCTCTATGTGACAATATCCTCTGTGAAGAAACATCCTCTACACGGTGAAATCCTCTGTGTAGCATGCAACAAATGAAAGAAGCAAAATCCTTTGCGCAACGAACTTGCACAACGACTATGCTTTTGAAGTTTGCAACGATACCAATGAAATGGAGTGTCATGATTGTTCCTTTTCTAACCTCAGGAAAGGTGATGATGAACCATAATACCATTTGACATGATATTCACCCTAACCTATGACTCATCTAGGAATGCCTTGATTTTCCCAAGATCATGTCATGACTTTGAAAACTTTGGACAAACCTCCAACTCTAGCTATGAAAATCATGGTGCTAACAATCCCCATATACAACCAAATAGTAAATTTTGATTTATTAAATAAATACAAGCCTAACTATGATCACAAAACTTGCACCCTAACTCTAATCTTTGTCATTCAAAAAATCCCCATAGAAGAGAATTATGATAGCCAAAAGCACTTAATCTTCAAAAAAATAATGAATACCTTTTTTAAAAGGATTTAAACTACAAATTAAATCTCCTATCAAATAAGGATAATATTCAAGACCTCTATAATAAATTCACAACAACCCTCAATACTTCCATTATCAAGTTATCTATCGAGGTTTCATGTAAAAAATAGAATAGAATGGTTAACCCTCATTATGATAAAGAGTGTAAGATTGCTATAAAATCCATTAGGCATGCTTCTAATGTGTCCTTAAAATATGACAAGACAAATAGTTACAAAGACCTTCTTAAAAGAAAAAAGAGGTACTATATAAATAGAAAGCAAGAGGATATTCAACACCTCTCTAAGCTACATCCTAAGAATTTTTACGAGAAACTTTAACTCATAAAACAATAAAAAAAAAACATGATTGCCTTACGGGACTAGAATTTATACCTTGAAAATATTTATGAAACCTCAGATGTCATGGACAAAATTCAAACCCTTTCTATAGAGGAACAAGTATTTTCTTTAGAAGACATTAAGTTTGGTGTTAATTGGATCAGAAAAGGGGAAAATAAGTACATTGAAAGCTACCACATAGAATTATTCAAAATAATGGTTCCTATCATCATCCCCACATCCACAAGATCTTCAATTTAGTAGTCAAGTAGAGTTTTCCTAAATCTTCGACTCAAATCCACATTGTTCATATTTTTTAAAAATTGACGAAAACAATCTCTCTAATTATAGGACCATTACTATTAACAATATGTTCCCAAGTTATATGGAATTATTCTAGAAAATAAGATCAGCATATGGCTAGAAAGCCATGGAAAAAGAGAAAAGGATGGGAAGATTTTGGAGCTATCATTCAACTATGGACCACCTTGTTATGCTTACGATCATTATGGAGGAATGTTTCAATAATAAAACCAACTTCCTATGTTTCTTTATTGACTTTAGAAAAACATTTGATACAATTCCCAAAACTAACCTTTCGAATAGATTAGAAGAGATAAAAGTTATTTTTATGTTGAAAGTTGTTGCATAAGGTTGTATGAGAATGTTATTGCACATTTCAGGAGAACTAAGAGTTGGTCATAAGAAATTAATTGTAATATAGGATTTAAGAAAAGGTATCATCTATCCCCTACCCTTTTTGGAATATACATTGATATGTTAGACGGTTGTTTGGAAGAATACATTTGTGTTGGAATGACTCTGGCTAGCTTATTCATCATCCTTCTTCTTGACAATAATGATATTGTTCTTATGGCAAGGAGACCCTATGATCTCAACAAGCAATTGAAAATTCTCAATGTTTTGTGCTCTAGTATGGCTATGACTATTAACATTGACAAAACAAATCTTATGATAATCAAATATGAAAATATCACTTATGTTAATTTTGTATATGACAACAATAGCATGGGGGAAGTGATTTTATACACATATCTCAAAATAAATTTCCATCACAAGCTTAAGTAGAACTATAGTAGTGAGGAAAGGATAAAAGGAGGGAGGGAATCTCATTGTGGTCTTGAAATTAGTTGCAAATTAGCAAACATTTGTCTTGTGTATAAGAAGAAACCCCTCTTTGAGACTCTTGTCCTCTTGTTATCTTATATGGTTGTGAATTTTTCAGTTGCAACATCTATAGAGAATCGTAAATAAAGATAGAGGAAGAACAAAATCCTTGTATAACTTATAATATTAAAATTAAAGGCAATACACCCTATCTTATCCTATTCACAAAGCTCAGTCTTTCCTGCACTAAACAACAAAGCAATGGATAGGTACCTAATGTACAAGAACAAGATAAATAACAAGGAAGACTAGAGGATTCCTAAGATTTCTTTGAATGACTCAAGTGTGGTTGGCTTAAAGATGCCAAGTCCTCGCTAAATCATTAGGGAACCTAGAAAGAGGTCACTCTAGAGAGTAATGATAATATTAAAAATATTGTTATATCTAAATTTGAGGAATTGATGTGTGATAAAGAATTAGATAATAAGAGAAAAATAAGATAGTAAAAGGAGGTGATCAACACTAATTTATAATATCAAAAGTATCTCTTTATTTTAACTATTGTAAAGACGAAAATTAACATTGCTAAAATAATAAAAAACTCTCACAAGTTCCATTGTGAAATATGGCATTGGACAATTCCTAAAACATTGTTGGTTGAAAAAGTTTGTCATCTTTGTGACACTAAGAGGGTTGAAGATGAAAACAATTTTCTCTGAAAATGTCCTATGAACACCAATTTCAAAATATTTTTTACAATACTAACCTTCCTAATCTTTTAACTAATCAAAATTATGGTGATTTAAAAATTCTTCTCTTAATGTTATTCGAAAAAAATAAAAAATTAAAACAAACGAAATAACTCTATAACTTTCTTAAATTCCTAAAATTCAAATTAAACTAAAAGAAAATTAATAAACTTTCATAATTATAATGAATGAATGAATTAATTTTTAAAATAATAAATAACATTTAAACAATTATGCAATGGAAAATACGCTGCTAAACATATCCCACCAAATTACACTTTACTTTGAATTGCAATGTAGATCACCAAGACATCTCTTAAGCTACGAGAACTTAGTCCACTTAATTACATAAATGCTTACTCTATCATAAATTTGTAGCCGTGAGACATTCTCCATTGAGATAAGACATCACTTAGTCCACTTATCCTTAATTTATTAAAGAATTACAATTATTAAAATAATTTATTACATTTTTTTTTTATCCCGTTAAGAATAGGTGATGACATTGTGTATATAAATATAATAATTATATTTAAAAAATAGATAATTTTAAAATTCTTAAAGCGTATTATATATAATATTGATTTAGTTGCACCCGGATGGGGCAAAGAAGGGGGTCGAGGCCTCACACATGGTGAGCTTGGTCACCACCTCACCCAACCTCGATATGATGTGATGGTAACTAATGACAAGGGTAAATGTGGTGCATGGAGAAATGGTGGAAGGTTGTACATCATTTTCTTCCCTCACGCACTTAGGAGGGAAGGGCTTCGAACCAGGGCATACAGGATGTATGAGAATGATGGATTAGGAGGGAAAGGCTTCGAACCAGGGCATACGGGAGGTATGAGAATGATGGAAGGATTATGCTACAGAGTAATGATAATCATTTTCAAGTTTTTCACATGTTAGGAATGGAAAGCACACTAGCCAAAATCATTAGGGTGGAGGATTATCGTTTTGGAGGGATTTTTTCTTTCCTGAGTCTTTGAGCCTCTCCATGTGGGAGGGGCCTCCCCTGGTCTCTCCTCTTGTTCTTTTATCGGGTCACTTGATCTCAGGAAAGAGTGTTGAGGTATCGAAGTGGTTGGGATTTTTTTCTACCCAAGGTGGGCAACATAAGGTGGAGGGGGATACTCCATTCATACATTGCAGAGGCATGGAGGGTTGGTTGGAAAAGGGTCTCTTTGCAAACCTCCCTATCAAAGAAACCACTCAGTGTTGACTATGAAGATTTTGATGCAATCATGGTCTTCGTTTCTCTATTTCCCGACTTAGTTTCTTTCTAGTATTTGCATTGGGCCCTAGGAATTGTCATAGAATTTTTTTTCTCAAAGGTTTTTTCTTGGGGGTGGGAAATATTATGTCTTATCAGTGGGATTGTAGTATTAAGGTGGTCTTCGAGTGGCAGTGGTAGTCAGTTTGGTGATTTATTTGTTTTTTAAGAAGTTCTTGTTGGACAGNCGGGAAAAAACCACGAGTAATGATTATCGGTCTTATGTTGTTCAAGGGAGAACTACAATAGCCTTCATAGGCATACAATCATCCTCTCCTTAGACACTCGTTTCTCTCTAGCTCGCATTGTACTCTACATTGTCCTCTAACTCTATGGGTATGTTCATATATATAACATCTATCACTCAGTTACACAGTTTGATCATGAATAGATCACATAGTTACACACGCAATTCATAAGTAGATTGCATGCATGCACATTTCCATGTGCACGTGCATGTGCATCTCCATCTGCATGTGACCTCATGGGAAAATTTGTGGGCATGTTTCCAACAATTTCACCTTGACAACAATTTACCTGATATATCATGCCCTTAATTAATTCATCCATCACCTTCTATGACAGAGAATCCAAACACCATCACAACTCCGCAACTTCTCTAACAATGCCATTACATGAACATACCTACACGATTCACTCCAGCATAGACCATTCTATCTCCATCAATAACTTGTCTAATAAACCGATGCACTTGTCCAAATCTCATAAATCATAACCACAGACCAAATCAATGCAACCATTGTAGGTGATACTTGTGCTTTTGTGTTTGAAGCACCCATTTCCATGCTCCTAACCTGGCTTTTCCATGTGTCTACTGAATACACCAATTGCATGTGAAATGCTGACCATTTCTCCATCACAATCATCAAAATTCCTACTAGCATATAATACTCAAGACATATAACCCTTTTGTTCTTCAACAATTAGGACATAACCCTGAAGAGAATTTACAATGGAAAGCCAAAGGGATTTTACCATTTTCACATTATTCATACTGAATTTCTTGAGTATCTTCACCATATACTTCTGTTGTGATAACCAATCTTACCATATTTCATGTCTTTGTGTATTTCCATGCCCAAGATTTATTTTGCTACTCCCATATCCTTCATAACAAACGTCCTAACCAACTAAGCCAACCTGTTGATCTCAACCATGCCTGTGCTTGCAACAAGCATAACATATAACACCAATATAATGAATATACTATAAACACACTGGTTATATTCACTTCTTGTAAAATTTGTCTCACCATGAATGAATAAAAAATCTTGTACCATTTTCCTAGCATGCTTCACGTCATACAATGAGTTTTGAGTTTGCAAACAAATCTCATGTTGCGATTCTCAGCTAATCGTTCTGGTTGATCCATATACATCCGCTTATAAAAGGATATTCATCAAACACTGCATCTTTGTCCATGATGATTATGTGGGTAGTAGGATCCCACATTCTGCACCCCTTAAGATCATCACCATATCAAAGATCTATTTATTTGATCTAGGTCCTACTTAGAAAATTGATAAAAAACCATAAGCATCACAACCAAATAATTTCACATTTGAGTAAATACCAGATAACATGTTCATACCTCTTCCTGAATCTTCCCATCTTTTACAACCGATGGTGATCAAGTTACCAGATAGCACAACCACTTATGTCCACAACTATTGTTGCACTTGGCATTACTGAACATGCCTATTCGATCCCAACTTCCTTGCAATACTTTCCAAGTTCCATTGATATGAACTTACCTTCATCGTATATTCTCAAACACTTGATTGACCTTCCAACACATCAACCTTTCTACAGACCCACCTTTCTAAATTGGACACACTGCTCCACCTCGAACTTTGCATTCAAACAACCTTAACCAAATCCAACCAAGTCAGCCAAGTAAACCTTCACCACTTACCTCCAAGCCCATTTACAATGGATTTCACCAAGCCTTTTATAGGCTTCATTACATGCAATCCATGGACACAATACCATGGAATACCCAAAACACATGGACTCGAAAAACCACCTGCTTTGACCTAAAAATAGATTTAACATACATGTGCCCCTAACATATTCAATCTACCTAAATCTACATCTATGCTTTTCATAGGTGACCTAATGAAGCATGGGTAGGCATGCCTATCTAGGTCTTACATACATATGCCCATTTACATGCAATCAATAATTTTTACAACTCCGATGTAAATACAATTATTATTTTTAATTATTTCACATTGACTCAACCATCACCGCCCTACACTTTCTATGCGAACATAGGTGGAGAGATGCAAAAAACAGACAAAACTTCATCAACCATACCTGTAGCTAAATTTTCTTCTATTGTGGAGTCATCTTTGGATGCTTGTTGTCTTTTCAAACAATCCTTCTTGAAATGCCTAGATTTGGCACAAAACCAACATTTTTCCTTACCCTTACTGTGTTTTGACTTAGACCTGGTTGTACCTTTCTGATCTTTCCCTCCTTTTTTAGATTGACCTCTAACCACCATTGATTTTGCTATTGAGGTTTCCTTATTAGATATTCTCCTCATTTCCTCAGACAACAGAGCTCCCACAACAATGTCATAATCAATGGTATTTGTTGTGCTAAACCACATAGTTGTGACCCGATGATCCCAAGACTCATGCAACGAACACAATACCCTAACCGCCTTGTCCTCATTTTTGAACTATACCTCCATAGAAGTTAATTGAAAAATAAGAGTATTGAAAACATTCAAGTGATCGACAATTTTCGTACCTTCTTTCATCTGCAAGTTGTACAACTACCTCTTCAAGAAGATTATGTTTGACAAGTTCTTTGTCATATACAGACTGTCTAGTTTGGTCCACAAACCTGTTGTTTTCGTCTCTTCAACGATGTTAAACAACACCTCATTTTCCAGACACAAATGAATAGTACTGAGGAATCTTGCATCCAGATCCTCCCAGTCCTCGTATGTCATGCTTGTCAGTTTCTTTGACTTTCCAGCCAAGGCCTTTGCAATCCTTGTTGCACAAGAAAATCCCACATCTTGAGTTTCCATAGCGCAAATATATTATTACCGTTAAATTTCTCCACTTCAAACTTGGAACTCTACACTTTTTCCTTTAACAAAAAAACTCCAAAAAAAACTTCTTATAAAACTGATCATTTTTATACTAAAAAAATATTATTATATTTAAGGGTTTTATTTTTATACTAAAAAAAGTATTATTATATTTAAGGTTAAACCCCCAAAATATAAACTTTAATTAAAAAGTTAAAAAAAAAAACTTTATTAAATTAAAACCTTTTATAAAAAAATTTAAACTCTTCCACTTCACCTTTTTTATATTCTAAAAAAACAGTCCACCTCACCTTACCTCACCTTTTATATTCCAAAAATCATAGCCATGTCTTAAGGTTCACGACCATATCTTTTTGAATAAGACAAAAAACCATTCAAAAACTTTAGTTTATACCATGCATGCAAATTTTTCCTTATACCCAAACTTTGGTTTTTAAGATCGACGCTCCTCTATGGATGGAAAGGGAGTGCTTGTTTTGAAATCAACGCTCCCTTAGTGTAGATGGGGGAGCGTCGATTTGCCAGCGCTATGTATTACGCAAACCGTGCATGCTGATTTAAGTTGAATTCTTGTTTCTGAAGTGTGGGAGTGTCGACACCCCTCTAACACTCTCTAGGGAGCGTCAGTGACCTGAAAACTCACTCAATCACACTTTGCGATCACAGAAGACCTGCACAAAATTTGCCTTGGTTCACCTGCGACACCTACTCAACCTGCTCTAATACCACTTGTTGGACAGTGAAAGAAAAACATAGCACAAAACTAGAGCATAAACTAAGCAAGATTAAACATGCATGAAACCAAGAACAACAAACACACCCTTGACATGATGATTTATGTTGAAACCCAAATCGGGAAAAACGCACGAGCAATGATTATCGGTCTTTTGTTGTTCAAGGGAGAATTACAATAGCCTTCATAGGCATACAATCATCCTCTCCTCAGACACTTGTTGATCTCTAGCTTGCAGTGTACTCTACATTGTCCTCTACCTCTATGGGTATGCTCATATATATAACATTTATCACTCAGTTACACAAACTAATCATGAATAGATAACATAGTTACATGAAAAGTTCATAAGTAGATTGCATTCACGCGCATGTGCATGTGCACGTGCATTTGCATCTGCATGTGACCGGATGGGAAAATTCATTGGCATGTTACCAATAGTTCTAAGGTGTGTACGGGTCCATTTCCTACTGTTTCTAAATGTGACCGAAGTTCGGTGGACCTCTTTGACCCTTTTGGTGGTGGGACTTCCTCTTTGGATTTCTGGGGACATAGTGCTCGAGTTTTGGGGTTTCAGGACAATTGGTTCTCTAGACAACCCCACCTCCCCAAGCATGGTTGTTGAAATGGATGAACAAAAGGCCTTGGATCTGTTGGAGTCAAGTAAGAGAGGAGCTAAGAACAAGAGGTCTCAAAAAAGTCTTGTCCAAAGGAGGGCCTCACAAAGAGCTCGGGGCATAGAATATCAAATATCTACCCAATAGGCTAACCTCATATATGATAAGAACATTCCACTAATAAGAAAACAATGAATGGACAATGTGGTTAGCAGAGTAAGACTCAAAAGAAAGGACACCCTGAAACAAAAAACAAAAAAAGAGTTCCTGGATTAGGTTAAAGACATAGGTTTTACTAGATCCCCAAACACCAAAGTATTTAAGGAGATGGAATTCTATTGGCTCACAAAAAACTAGTGGACCTGTCAATGGAAAATAAAGAGGATAGGCAGATGGACACCCTAGACAAAAATTCAAAGTCTTGAAGTCAATTTCACAGTGTTGTGTCGAGTGACCTTCGATATAAACTTCAAGGTACAGGATTGGGACCTTCGATATAAACTTCAAGGTACAGGATTGGGATTCAGATAGTAATGATAAACTGATTCATATCACATAAACTTCAACCTCTTAGGAAACAAGTGAAAATTCAATCACCATTAACGAATATGAGCATGTGGATGAGGAGAAGAAACAACAACCTCTAGGTGGTGCAGGGCCTTCCAGGGCATCCCAATCCTAGTCAAAACTAGTATTTTCTATGTATTTTTTGTTATCAGTGACACATAGTATTTTTGTTTATCTATATTTCATACCTCTTTGGCAATAATTAGCTGATTTTTGAAATTTTTTTTGGGTCTATCTATTACATTAAAATTTTCACAAGGACATATATTAAAGATCTAATTTCCTTTTTCGCAAAGCTCTTACATTTATGGTTGTAAAACTATATTGTACATTATGAATAGATGAATAGATTAGATTTTAAAAAGTATTGATTTAATTGTTAAAGTTAATAAATTAAAATTGAAAATTAATGTTTAATATTTGTAGAGAAGAAAATATTTGAAAAAAAAAAACTTAATAGAATAAATTCATCTTAATTTTAAGTAATTCTATATTTATATGTTAAATTAATTAAATATTTATATTTCACATTTTTACTTTCATACTTTAAGAATATAGAATTAAAATAAATATACATTAATTAAAATATAAAATAATTAATATTTTATCCATAATTTATTTCAGTTATTAAATATTTTTAAATAATCAAAATTTACTTTTAAATACATTTAGTTTTTTAAATATATTTAATAAAAGATTGAAAACTTGTCATGATTACTACTGATTAACATTCTAGGTCCAGTCGCAAGTCCCAGATGCATGTATAAGATCATTCAAGTTGGCCTTTTCATGCACCTACATCCCTCCATCTTGATCCTTTTGAATATATTTTTAATATTTGAAATATTAAAAATTGGGGGGCCTATATTGATCCCTCACATACACAATCTCTTCAATTTAAAAATAAAGTAGGGATTCCCTAAACCTTTCGCTCGAAGCCTCATTGTACATATTTTTAAAAGTGGGGATAAAATAAATCCTTCTAATTATAGGACCACTATGATTAGCCCCATTTTATGCAAGTTATATGTAAGTATTTTGGAAAAGAAGATAATCATATGTATATAAAGCCACATGACAAGAGTTAAAGGTCAAGTTGGATTTAGAGGTTATCATTCAATTGTGGACAACCTTGTCACACTTAGTATAATTGTAGAGGAGCGTCACAACAATAAAACTAATCTCCTTTGTTGTTTTGTTGACTATAGGAAAACTTTTGACACTGTTCCTAGGACCAACCTTTGGAATAGGTTAGAAGAGCTAAAAGTTCCCTCTAGGTTGAGAGTTGTTGCAGTAAGGTTGTAATGACAACGTTAACTCCAAGTTTAGAAGCACTTAGGGTTGGTCAGAAGGAATTAATTGCAATATAGAATTCAAGCAAGGTTGTCCCCCATCCCCTACCCTTTTGGGCATTTACATTTACAAGCTAGAAGATTGTTTGGAAGCTCCAAGTTGTGTTGGACCAAATATTTCTAGTATATTAATCATCCCTCTTGTCTATGCTAATTATATTGTTCTTGTGGAAAGGAATCCCTATGACCTTAGCAAGAAACTTAGAATCCTCAAGGACTTTTTCTCTAGTATAGGTATGACTATGAAAACTGGAAAAACAAAGGTTATTATCATTAAATCCAACAAGATCACCTATGATAATTTTGTATATGATAATAATATCTTGGATGACATGCCTTCCTACAAGAATATTGGAATTAATATTCATCACAAGCTCAATTGGAAATATAGCATTGAGAAAAGGATAAATGGAGGGTGGAAAGATTATTATGGCCTTGAAAATAATTTTAAATTAGTAGACCTTTGGCTATGGGATAAAAAAAACTCCTCTTTGAGACTCTTTTCACTCCTGTTAGATTACATGGAAATGAATTTTGGGGATGCATTATCTCTCAAGAATCCTGTAGAAATAGAGAGGAGATACAATTTTTTTTATAACTTGTAATCTCAAAACTAAAGGCCATACACCTTATCTTATCCTCCTCATCGAAGTGAGCCTTTCCCCCATTGAGAGAACAACTATGATTAGGTAATTAATGTACAATAAAAAGATAAACAAAATGGATAACAAGAGTCTCCCCAAAACTGCTTCAGACTCTAGCCAAAATCACCAACAACTCAAGCGGGGATGTCGTAATGATGTCAAGTCTTGGCTAAATCACTAGGGAATAAAATAAGAAGTTATTATGTAGAATATTGATGATATTAAAAAAATTGTACAAGATAAATTTAAGGAGAATCTATGGCGTGATAAAAAAAAATAGAGGATAAAAGAAAATTAAGATATTATACGAAGGTGGTCAACCCTAACCTTGAATATCAAAAGTTTCTCTCTCCTTTGACTAGAAAAAAGAAGAGAATCAATATTGCTAAAATAAGAAGTAATTCTTAAGTGCTACATAGTGAAATTGGGCATTAGGAAATGCGCAAAACACCATGGCAAGGAAGAAACTAGGAATTGGGAAATCCCCAAAACACCATGGAAAGAAATAATGTGTCACCTTTGTGACACCAAGAGGATTGAAGATGAAAAACGCTTTATCCTAGAACACCCTGTGTATACCCAAATTAAATCCAAATTTCAAAATATTTGTCACAATACCATCCTTGCTAACCTTCTAAGTCATCAAAACTTTAGTGATATTGGAATTCTTATCTTAATTCTTTTCAAGCATCAAAATAACATTTTAAAGAAATCCAAGTAATCGCTTATTTTTATTAAGGTGTGGTAGACCAATTTTGGTCTCATTGGACGTTAACAATCATCATCATCATAATAATATAATTTTAAGGTCACATCAAACATCAAATTGTTATATGAAACCCCCTTGTTCGTGGGACAAGGGACCCCCTCCATGTAGTTGTTTGACTGTTAAAGTCTACAGATATATATATATACCCTACCCCCCTCTGGATTTGAACTTGTGATCTCTTAGGAGGAAACACATGTTCTTA
>JASDQU010949383.1:10970-32492 GCA_032191745.1 Picea mariana | reverse complement strand
AACTCAACTAGGAATTAAGTAAGGCGTAAGTCATTTAAGAAGTGTAAAGGAATTTTGCGACACTGAGGAGCATTTTTAGGAATGATCTTAGATGGATGAGGGAAATAGGAACATTTAATTAATTAATAAAATTGATTTTATGGTGCAACTAGGGGATCGAGCGACATGTGTACGAGGGAGGTTTTTCGAAATTAATTTAATGAAAAAGGAATTTAATGAGAATTTGGGAAACCAATTACTTGAAAACTCTATAAAAAGGATGGAGGAGGAGGAGTATGGATCTCATATTTTTGCATAATGTTACACTGCTGAAATTTTATCTTGACTGAATCTCTTGTGGGAGTTGGGATACCCAGCTCGGCTAATGAGTGGTAGCCCGACCTTGTGAGGCGAGTTGGCTTCTAGAATTCTCTCGTATCATGTGCGTGGCCCCTTTGTGGTTTGGAGGGCCCAAGGGGGAGAAGAGTACCCCTAGAGTTGGTTGGGAGCTACCAGTGAGGTTACATTGGTCAGCAAGCGGGAGTTGGATGGAGCGCGTGTGGGACAATGACTTCGGAGCATTCACATTTGTCTATGGTACACATGTGTATATTGTATTGAATAGTAGTTTAAATGTTTTTCCCACACCTTTAGTAATGTACTTATACTGTGTTGAAGTTTATGTTTAATCAACGTAACACTATCCAGAGATTTAATTTTTATCTTCATCAAACCGTCTTGATGAGCCCAACATTTTATGATCAAAGAACTTAAAGTCATCCCATTATTATGCTCGCTATATTTTGAATTGATTTCCCATGGAGAACCCAAACTCTGATTGCATTGACTTCACTACGTTTTTTTTATTGATTAATACGAAGATAAATAGTGTTTTTATCTTATTCTCTTATCCCTTAAGTTATTAGTCTGTGCCTGAGAAGTCGTCTAGGAGATGAATTGACGATCGTCACTCTGGTGTTTAAAGACTTATAGATAATAAGTGAAGGATATTTTTTCGCCTAACTATATATCCCTTACTTATATATGCATTTTTATTTTATGATTAATATCTAATCCTTACGCCCTCGTTGTGAATGAGTATCTATGCGTTTGATTGATTCATTGTTGAATGATTACTCTTGGCGCCTTCTTTTGAATTATTACCTATGCATTTCATTGAATGATTATCTCTGCATTTCTATTGAATGATTACCTATGATTTTTCCTAACTGATCAAATATGTGTTTCTTTGGAACATTTAAACTTTGCGTTGAATGAGTAATCCTTGAAGGATTAATCTCCGAAGAAATTGGTTTTCCCAAATCGTTTTTTCCAGAACATCAATGCGTTTTATGACCATATATGATTGCATTATTCCTTGTGTAATGGTTGCATTTTTACTAGTGTAATGGATTCATTTTTACTTGTGTAATGGTTGTGTTTTTACTGGTGTAATGGTTGTGTTTTTACTATGTAATGGTTTTGTTTTTACTTGTGTAATGGTTGTGTTTATACTGGTGTAATGGTTGTGTTTTTACTTGTGTAATGGTTGTGTTTTTGGTGACTATGTAATGGTTAGACATAGATTCATTACTGGATAACGATATTGATTTTGTGGACAGAGAGTATTAATGGACATAAATATTTTGTATAGACAACGATTCTATTTGTATGACAATGATTCTATTTTGTATAAACAATCAATATATAGAGAATTAAAATAGAGAGAGATTATATTTTGTATGACAACGATTCTATTTTGTATAGACAACAATTCTATTTTGTATATGACAACGATTCTATTTGTATAGACAACGATTCTATTTGTATGACAGTAATAATATTTTTTATGACAACGATTTTATTGATTGATAGAATAAATAGATAACGATTTATTTGTTAAGTCCTTTTTAGTGAACAACTCTTTTTACACCACGAATTCTGGGCAACTTACCCAGTATTCACACAATGAATTTATTTATGGCTGAGAAACACATCGAATTGATGGTTGAGTAGCATTGAAACACAACGAATATAGATGGCAATATTGTTGGCATAGATTAATTTAGTAGAGTTTTTAATTTCCATTTGAAATGTATTTAACACAACAAATATTAATGGACCAAATACTATTATGGGACAATGATATCATTGTTAGATATAGTAGTTCACATATACTATGTTAAGTAGTTCACTTATATTAATATATATTGTATATTTGTTGACAATGTATATTGGTTATGTTAATTGCATATAGTAGTTCACTTTTTAATGCAAAAAAAAACAAGTAGTCATTCATTAAATGGTAAAGAAAGAGTAGTTTAAGGAATGTATGACGCATGTGGATTCAAGGAATTAATGCGAGGTATGATGGTTAAATATTAGATTCCTTGGCGCCACCGTCCATGTTGATGTAGGATTTTTCAATAATTTATTGTGATGTATGATTTTTTAGTAGTAAGTTTTCCCTTGCGTCTTGTTGACTTGTCAATTGGGTGCTTGGGTAGTCTTCAAGTATTTTAACAGTTAATTCGGTCTTCTAGTGCATTGGATTTAGCTTGGATTAAAGGTCTAGATATTTTATGTTGTTCCATGGTTACTATCATGGCTATAGCCTTGTGACAATATGATTCCAGATGAGAGGATCATTGTGCGCCCTGATGGATAGAGGTGAATGATAACCTAACCAGAGTCTTGTGCTTTCTAATGTGGGTGTTTTATTCGTTATAATTGATGTTGGTACTTGGTTCTGTAACGTCTTAATGCATTTGGTTTTGTGTGCCATAGAGGTTTCTAGTTACTGGTCGTCGAAGCTAATGTGTCGAGTTGTTGATGTTGTCATTTATCTTGTAGGCGTTATCTTGCTTATGTCGAGTAGGTAGTCATTTTTATCTGTCTATTGATTATTGCATGTGTTGTCCAGTTGCATGATGTGCTAGTATGTTGGGTCTTTGTTGTCTGTCTCCTGAATGCATAAGTTGTGTTCGTCATCAATTTGTTTTTTTTTATTGTTTTCATTGATTGTCTTCTTTCTAAAAATAAAATAAAAAATCTTGCATCGCATGTAGTCGTAATGAATGGGGTCCTTAGATATGGTATCCGAGTGGGTTCGACGCGCGACTTGGGATCACTATGGCTTATGTTGATTGATAATTGATTATGATGTTGCTAATTAAGTTGACTTGTATTCATGCAGGTAATCATGGTTAGAGAATGTTGTAGAGGAAGAAGACGGGGTGCAAGGGGAGGAGGTGCAACACCCCCAATAGCATACATGCCTGAGGGATCTAACCCACAGGGAGATGGACACGTTGTTGGGAAGGAACATATAGATGTGGGTGATGTGGTTGGGATGATGAGGTATTTTCAGTAGATGTCTAAGGAACTGATCAGTCATTTGGATAGAGATGATTCCAAGGTGTCGGCACCCTCTGAGGGTCCACTACGCGCTCTAGTCGGCACTGGTAGAATTCACCGTGAACTCGAGAAGGTCAAATTTTCCAAGTTATTTGGTGCTCCAGACGGTGCAGCCTTTGAGGCATGTTTGTAGAATATGGTGATGTGATTTTCACTTCACGACTATACCTCCAACATGAAGGTCCACATGGGGGTATTTCAATTGAAGGGAAGCACTATTCTATGGTGGAAGATGCTCCTGCCACAATTGAACATGGTCGTCAAAGACGTGTCATGGGAACTGTTTGAGGAACGGTCTGAGAGAGGTATCTGTCGGAGGAATTCATTGAGCATCAACTCAATGAGTTCGATGCCTTGAGATAGGGTGGCCATATGGTGCCTGAGTATGAGGCCCATTTTATGGATCTTCTTCGGTATGCTCCACACTTAAATACCGAGAAACTTAAGGTCAACAGGTTCTTGTTTGGAATTAATGTCATCATTCATGAAAAGGTTAGGATTTTTATTCCTCAAAACTTGCATGATGTCATTCAGAAGGCCCTCATAGTAGAGGAGGAGCTTATTAGTGGGGTTCAGAGAAGGAATTCGACGAGATCAATAGGGAATGTGTCATCTGGTGCACAACAACATCAGACACTAGCTAGACATTCACCAGAAAATCATGGCTTCCATAGAGGATCCACATTCACTACACCTCGGCAACCAATGCCTCAACAGTGTACTCCTTACCGAGGATCACAGCACCAGCAACAACGTCGATTGCAAAAACAATAGTTTAGGCATGTTCAATAGAACAAACTAGGGTTCCAGGTTGGTGGTTCGTCGACTTCTACTTCAGGTACCATGAGTACTGGACTAAAGAAAGGGTGTTGGACATGTGGGGAGCCACATTACCAGTGCAACTTCCTATTGGAGAGGAATAGAGAATCTAGATCAGCTGAACTCACTACTGTGGGAGATTTGGGCAAGGCCCATCAGATTCATGCAACGGTGAATAACCGCCAGGAAGAGCACCAGTCAACTGTGCTCAAGACGTCAGGTATCATCGTTGGCCATAAAGTTAGTATTTTGATAGATCCAGGTGCTACAAAGAGTTTCATTTTTGGGCCAGTGCTAAAAAGAATTAAGGTCAAGGAAGTCGAACAGGATGGGTTTAGCTTTGTAGAAATGGCTTCTGGAGCCAAACAAAAGGTTGGTGGGAAGGTTACATGATGTAGCCTTAACCTGGGAAAGTTTTTCAATAGGAACAACCTATACATCATGATATTAGGATCTTATGATGTCATGATTGATATGGATTGGTTAGAATTGCATGGAGTGATACTCAACTATAAGATGAAACAATTAATCTTCGTCGATGATGAGGGACAAAGACGCATGATTTTAGGTCGAAACCACAAAGTTTCCATGAGTTTCATCTCTTCCTTGCAGCCACAAAAGAGCATGTGCAAGGGATGTACGCTTTCTGTGATCCTTGCATTAGATGAGAAGGGAGTAGAGGAAGGTCTACAACACCTTGCAGTGGTGAGAGAGTTTTTGGATATATTCCCGGAGGAGTTACCTGGGATGCCGCCAAAGACGGAGTTGGAATTTACCATAGACTTAAAATAGGGTACTAAACCTATAGAAAGAAATCCCTATCGGATTTCGACCCCAGAGTTACACAAGTTGAAAATGCAACTAAAGGAGTTGTTAGACCTAGGACTTATACGTCCAAGTGTATCACCATGGGGTGCACCTGTTATTTTCATATGAAAGAAGGACAGGTTGTGGAGACTCTGCATTTACTATCATCAATTGAACAAGGCAATGATAAATAATCAACATCTTTTTCCAAGGATTGATGATCTGTTTGATCAGATGAAATGTGTGATGGTGTTTTCAAATATCGACTTGAGATCAGGGTATCACTAGTTATGGATCAAGGAGGATGAAATCCCTAAGACCACCTTTAAGATGAGGTTTGGACATTACAAGTTTACTATTTTACCTTTTGGATTGACAAACTAATGTAGGAGGATCTCTCCAACCCAGCAACGTGCCAGATAGACAAGACATTCAACACGCATTCAAAGAAGGGAGAGGCGTCGGCCCTCTCATTTTAAATTTTAAATTATAATTATATGTTTGTAAGGATGGAAGAGACAAATCATTTCCTTTGTATAGGATGTATATAGAGTTTCCTTTAATTGTTGATAGGATGATAAGATCTAGATCCGATTCGGACTAGACAACCATTTAATGTAATTCAATGTAAATTAATGAGAGTAGGTAGCTTGGAGGGAAGAGCTCGAGGAGCCCCTCTTTTGTAAAAATATATTTGTATCTAGATTCATTAGTGGGGAGATAGGAAGAGGTGGATATATTAGAATATAAGAGAAGAAAGAGAGATTCGAGACTCCGTCGTAGTCCGAGATCACCCATATTGTAACCGAACATTCATATTAATAAAAAGAGCAATTTTTCTTGCATGAGATTCTTTATGTGTTTATGTGGTTATGAATGAATGTCATGTGTGCGTTATTTTATGTTGTATATGTATGTTAGATTCCATCTGCAGGTGATAGATATACTTTTCTATCTATCTAAGAGTTTTCTAATTTCAGTCTGGGTTCTTTGTGGATTAAATACAAGGGGTTGCATGATAGAGTGTTAAAGAATCTGTGAGCCAGTGCAAAGAGTGCACATCTAATTTCTATGGAATTCAGGAAATAACATGCTAGAAGGGTGCACTAGAGGAATCATAAAATCAAAGGAGAAGCCTCAGGGTTACTGAACACTCTGAAGCTGAAGATTGTGCAGAAGAAGGTGGAGAGAGACATAATCACTAAGGATTCTATGAAGTTCTTATAGGAGGGCATTGAACGAGTGAAAAGAGTGGACAAGCATAAATCTATTTTGAGTTCAGAGATAAGGGAAGTGTCTAGGAAAATACACTCACAAATTTACTGAACACTCTGCAAGCTCAGCAAGGAGTGCTTGAGCGAAAGTCACCAAGAGGGCACTTGCATCTCTTCGAGGGACAGAAGGGACAATAACCTTTGAGGTCCGAGTAGCTAAAGCTCAAGGAGACAGAGTTGTTGAACACTTTGGAAGAAGACCTATGTNGAGTGCACCATGCCAACACTCATATGAATTTTTGAAGACATCCAGTTGAAGGTCGGTCGAGCACAAGGAGTGTGCAGGGAATCAAACCGTTTCAAGTTCATAAGATCAGAAAGAATAATACCTTTGCGTACAAGGTTCCTGTAGAAAGAATTCGAAGGTCAAGACAATTAGAGGTCCAAGCCACAAACACGCTCAACAGAGGTAGCATGAAGTTGTGCATAGAGCGCAAGTGTGTGCAGGGCTGAGGTCAAGTTTCATTGAAAAAATTTCAGGAGGGAAAGCGGAAGTCGAGATCCAACAGTCGGGCTTGCAAGAGGACAATCGAAGGCCGAGACCTTTGAGATGTTGGAAATATTCCATGTTAGGAAGAAATTAAAATCTCAGGAGGAGGAGTGTCGGTAGCCATTAGATCAAGTGTAGAGGAGGAAATCTGGACCGTTGAATCTCATGTCTAGACATGCAGAAGAGAGTGCAGGAGGAAACAAATATCAGTCATAAGATCTGGGAGCATGTGGGCCAATAGTATTTGGATACAGGGAACTTGCACAAGGTTTAAACCCTTTGGAGTTGAACAGGAGAGTGGACATCGGGAAACACAAAGTCCCAAAACCATCGGGATCATCCATCGCTAGAGGACAGGTGGCAAGAGATCAGTATTTTGCTGACTCATGATTTGGAGAAGTCGAGGGGAAAAATTATAAGAACTCACGAAACCTGATTTTGTGACTTGATCGTAGTTGTCGATGAAGGAGAGAACATGGACCATTGATTGTCCAGGGAAGTCCCAAATCCTGAAACCATCGAGACCGACCATCGAGACAGGACATGTGGAAAAGGATCAACATTTCACTGACTCGTAGGATGGAAAGGTCAAAGGGCAGACTTGTGAGAATTCATGAAGTGTGAACCCAAGAAAATGTCATAGTCATTGATCGAGGATAGATCTAGACCATTGATTTTTCCAGGGAGAATTTCTAGATATGGGGGATCGGGTGCAGGGAGGTGATCGATCCTTCGACTTCGCGAAATGCGAAGTCTTGATTCACGAAGAATAGATTTGAGTCGTCATATCGAGAGAGATACGTGACCATTGATCTGGGTCAACAGATTTCAGAAGTTATGGGATCATACTTTGGAGGAGAGTGTTGGGCTACATCCCGACTTTGTGAGTTGAGAATTCTTGAAGAACTCAGAGGATTGGCCCCAGGTCATGGTGAATGGTCGCATGAGTAGAGATATGAAAGGAGCTAGCATGTGTTAATCCCTTTTCAGAGTTTTAGGAATCAGAGGAGTCAGGGTGACTCACATGTAGAAGTCCCGAAATCGTGAAACATGAAGTGCCTTTTAGTTAGGATTGTGGTCACGAGTAGTGGTCACGTGGAGGGAAATCGCACCCATTGTTTGTTCCCATAGGCGAAGTTTCGTAATAGGACCTTTGGATTTTGTTCGTGGTATTCCAGCAGGGAATCAAAGAGCTAATCTGACTCAAGGAATTGGAATGATACTTAGACCAGGAGGTTAGAGGATCTAGCTGAGGTAGGGGGTCTGCGCCATGTGGTATCAGAGTGAGAATTTTTTTCTGTAGATTTCAATTGGAAGAGAAGTAGAAGTGAGAGTTTTGATGCTCTGTAGTGATTGTTTGCGAGGTGTGAAACAAACAATTTACATCCAGGTGAGTTTTAGGAGAAGCCAGGAATGCTCTCAGTTCTAGAGTAAACAATAGACTTGCTAGGAGGGAAGGTAGAGGAAGAAGATGGTTGTTGAAGGACATGAATGTGGTCCAAGAGAAGACTACCATCAGAAAAGAAAGGCCGAGATAAACCAAGAGCTCAACAAGATAAGAGTGCAAATGGAGAAGCTTCCATTTAATATGCAACAGGATGCTAAAGTGCATTGGTTGTATGACTGGCCCATGAAGAAGAAGGTGAAGTGGCTAGTTAAAATATTGTTGGCTAGAGGACAACAAAGGTTGTTGAGAGTGTGTTTGAGGTATGTTGAAAGCCTCAATGGTGAAGGGGAGATGGTTCACATTTGTGAGCCATAAAATGGGAAGATTCTCACTGATGGTGAGGAGAAGAGATCAGACTAGGATCTCAGAAACTACCAGGTGGGCAGTGATGAACTTTCAAGTTGCCAGGTGGGAAATGAAATGGGATCATTGGAGGATCTCATAGAATTCTAGGAGGGCAGGGCACAAATCCTAGACAGTCAGGTGGGAAAGGGAGAGAAGATGAACTCAATTAAGAGTTCATGTCAGCAAGGAATGCTGACAGAGGAGGATCAGAGGAGTACTCTGATGATTGGGGGAATTGAGATATTCCTACCAAGCAGCCCAATTGAAGCCATAGAATGTGTTGCAGAATAAGGAAAGCTAGTAGTGATTGTCATAGAGGAAGAAGAGAGGGAGAAGACACTGAAAATTTCCCCATCAGGAGGAGAAGAGAATTCAGTGGAATTTCTTGGAATTTTCAGCCAGGAAGCTGAACAGGATATGATTGTAGCATTGAATCCTACAGAAGAGGAGGAAGCAAACAGCATGAAATTTGTTGATCTATGTAAAGAGTTGGAATCCACATAGAGAAGGGTGATAGCGAAAAGTCATCACATCCAACATATCATATTGGAGACAAATGGAGCATACAAGCCCAAGGAGAAGCCGAAGGAAGATGGAGATATTCCAGTAGGAGAGATGACAGTCAAGATGTCAGAGGAGGAAGCTGCGAAATAGCTCAGTGATGAGACTACATAACTAAAGTATTCAACAGGGTGGCAAGCTAAGGCCACAAGAGATGGAGAAAATCAGAAGGGGGATCAAGTTGATCTTCCCATCAATGAGGAGGGAGTGCAGCTGAGTAGATTGCATAAAGAGAGCGAGCCATTGGAACAAATCGACAAGGATATAGAAGAAATCAGAAGGATGATGTTGAGGTCAGCACATGAGACTTCCAGCAAGGAGAAGATGAGCAGAAGGGAGCCTTCCATAGCATCATGGAAGAAGCAGCAGCAACAAAGCAGTCGAGCAGATGGACAGCTCCAAAGAACAGTTTGGGATCTAGGTGGATTTCAACAAAGATGGGAAGCTCGTGAGGAGGACCTCGTGAATTTTTCACAGTAGTGCAGTATGATGCAAGAGAATCACTCCAACATGACAAGGCGCCATCTAGACAACACATTCAATGTGCATTCAAAGAAGGGAGAGGCGCCAACCCTCTCATTTTAAGTTTTAAATTATAACTAAATGTTTGTAAGGATAGAAGAGACAAATTGTTTCCTTTGTATAGGCTGTAGATAGATTCGCCTTTAATGGTTTATAGGATGATAATATCTATATCTGATTCAAACTAGACAACCATTGATTGTAATTCAATGTAAATTAATGAGAGTAGGTATCTTGGAGGGAAGAGCTCGAGGAACCCCTCTTTTGTAAAAAGATATTTGTATCTAGATTCATTAGTGGGGAGATAGGAAGAGGCAGAGAGATTAGAATAGAAGAGAATAAAGAGAGAGCCGATACTATTTCGTAGTCTGAGCTCACCCATATTCATGAAACCGAACATTCATATTAATACAAAGAGCAGTTTTCCCTGCATGAGATTATTTGTTAGATTCCATATGCATGTGATAGATAAAATTCTCAATTTGTCTGATATTTTTCTGATTTCACTCTGGGTTATTTGTAGCGTAAATACAAGGGGTTGCATGACAGAGTGTTAAAGACTCTGTGAGCTAGTGCAAAGAGTGCACATCTGAGCTCTGTGGAATTCAAGAAATAACGTGTCAGGAGGGTGCACCAGAGGAATCATAAAATCAAAGGAGAATCCTCAGGGTTACTGAACACTCTAGAGGTGAAGATTGTGTAGAGGAAGGCGTAGAGAGACACAATCACTGGGGATTCTGTGAAGTTCTACCAGGAGGGCATTGAGCAAATGAAAAGAGTGCACAATAAGAACTCTATTTTGATTTCAACAATAAGGGAAGTGTCTAGGAGAAGACACTCACAGAGTTACTGAACACTCTGGAAGCTCATCAAGAAGTTCTTGAGCAAAAGTCTCTAAGAGGGCACTTATATCTCTTCGAGGGACAAAAGGGACAATAAACTTTGAGGTTCGATAAGTTGAATCTCAAGGAGACAGAGTTGTTGAACACTATAGAAGAAGACCTATGCAAGGAGTGCAACAGGCCAACACTCAGAAGAAGTGTTGAAGACAACTAATTGAAGGCCGATCGAGCAAAACGAGTGTGTAGGGAAGTGAATGTTTTCAAGTTCGTAAGCTCATGAAGAATAGTACCTTTGCATATAAGGTTCCTGTAGAAAGAAGCAGAAGGTAGAGATACTTCAAGGTCCAAGCCATAGACAAGCTCAATATAGGTAGCATGAAGTTGTTCATAGAGCACAAGTGTGTGTAGGGCCAAGGTCAAGTTTCATTGAAAAAAGTTTAGGAGGGAAAGCGAAAGTTGAGTCCCAACAATCAGGCTCACAGGAGGACAATCGAAGGTCGAGACCTTTGAGATGTTGGAAATATTCCAATTCAGGAAGAAATTCAAAACTCGGGAGGAGGAGTGTTGGCAACCATTAGATCAACTGCAAAGGAGGAAATATAGACCATTGAATCTCACGTCCAGACACTCGGAAGAGCTCACATGAGGAAACAAATCTCAGTCGTAGGATCTGGGAGCGCATGGGCCAATAGCCATTGGATCCATGGAATGTGCACAAGGTTTAAACCCTTTTGATTTTCACAAGAGAGTGGACATCGCGAAATGCAAAGTCCAAAAACCATTGGGACCATCCATTGTCACAGGACAGGTGGCAACAGATCAGTATTTCTCTAACTCACGATTTGGAGAAGTTAAGGGGAAACATTATAAGAACTCACGAAACTTGATTTCTTGACTTGATTCTAGTCGCTGATCAAGGAGAGAATGTGGACCGTTGATTGTCAAGGGAAGTCCCAAGTCCTAAAACCATCGGGACCGGCCATCAAGACATGACATGTGGTGAAGGATCAACGTTTCACTAACTCGCAGGAGGGAAAGGTCAAAGGGAAGACTTGTGAGAATTCATGAAGTGCAAACCCGTGAAAATATCACAGACATTGATTGAGGAGAGATATGGACCGATTATTTTTCAGGGGGAGAATTTTAGGATATCGGGGATCAGGAGCAGGGAGGTGATCGATCCTCTGACTTCGTGAAATGTGAAGTCCCGATTGCAAAAAATAGATCTAATCCATCAGATCGCAATCCATAGAGAGAAGGGTGATAGTGCAAAGTCAACACATCAAACATATCAGGTTGGACATAGATGGAGCATACCAGCCCAAGGAGCAGCTGGAGGAAGTTGGAGATATACCAGAAGGAGAGTTGACATTCAAGCTGTCAGAGGAGGAAGCTAAGTAGCAGCTCAGTGATGAAATTGCAGAACTGAAGTCTACAACAAGGTGGCAAGCTAAGGCCACAAGATATGGAGAAAATCGCAAGGGGAATCAAGTTGTCTTTGCCTCAATGAGGAGGGAGTGCAGCGGAGAAGACTGCATAAAGAGAGCCAGCCATTGGAATAGCTGGATAGGGATATAGAATAAATCAAAAGGTTGATGTTGAGGTTAGCACATGAGACTACTAGCAAGGAGAATCTGAGAAGAAGGGAGCCTACCATAGTAGCAGGGAAGAAGCAGCAACAACAAAGCAGTGGATCAGATGGACAAATCTAAATAACAGTTTGAGATCCAGGTCGATTTCAATAGAGCTGGGAAGCTTGTGAGTAGGAGCTCATGAATTTTTCACAGCAGTGGATTATGATGCAGGAGCATCACTCCAACCCAACAAAGCACCATCTAAACAACACATTCAACACGCATTCAAAGAAGGGAGAGGGGCAAACCCTCTCATTTTAAATTTTAAATTATAATTAAATGTTTGTAAGGTTGGAAGAGCCAAATTGTTTTCTTTGTACAGGTTGTATATAGAGTCGCCTTTAATGGTTGACAAGATGATAAGATCTAGATTTGATTCATACTAGAAAGCCATCGATTGTAATTCAACGTAAATTAATGAGAGTAGGTAGCTTGGAGGGAAGATCTCGAGGAACCCTTCTTTTGTAAACATATATTTTTATCTAGATTCATTAGTGGGGAGACAGGAAGAGGCAGATAGATTAGAATAGAAGATAAGAAATAGAGAGACGAGACATTGTCGCAGTCCAAGATCACCCATATTATAACCGAACATTCATATTAATACAAAGAGCAGTTTTTCCTGCATGAGATACTTTGTGTGTTTATGTGGTTATGAATGAATGTCATGTGTGTGTTATTTTATGTTGTAGATGAATGTTAGATTCCATCTACAAGTGAGAGATAAACTTCTCTATATTTCTGAGAGTTTTATGATTTTAGTCTAGGTTCTTTGTGGCTTAAATACAAGGGGTTGCATGCCAGAGTGTTAAAGACTATGTGAGACAGTGCAAAGAATGTACATCTAAGTTATGTGGAATTTAGTCAAGAATGTGCCAGGAGGGTGCACCAAAGGAATCATAAACTCAAAGGAGAATCCCCAGGGTTACTTAACACTCTGGAGGTGAAGATTGTGTAGAGGAAGGCGCACATAAACAAAATCACTGAGCATTCTGTGAAGTTATACCACGAGGGAATTGAGCCAGTGAAAAGAGTGAACAATAATAACTATATTTCAAGTTCAGAGATAAGGGAAGTTTCTAGGAGAAGACACTCACAGAGTGACTAAATACTCTGCAAGCTCGGCAAGGAGTGCTTGAACGAAAGTCGCCAAGACAGCACTTGCATCTCTTCGAGGGATAGAAGGGACAATAACCTTTGAGGTCTAAGCAGTTGAAGCTCAAGGAGACAGATTTGTTGAACAATCTAGAGGAAGACCTGTGCAAGGATTTCACCAGGACAAAACTTAGACAAAGTGTTGAAGAAACCAGTTGAAGGCTATTCGAGCACAAGGAGTGTGTAAGGAAGCAAACTATTTCAAGTTCGTAAGCTTAGGAAGAATAGTATCTTTGTGTACAAGGTTCCTGTAGAAAGAAGAATAAGGATGAGACACTTCGAGGTCCAAGCCACAGACAAGCTCAGGAGAGGTATCACGAAGTTGGACGTAGACCACAAGTGTCCACAGGGGTGAGGTCAAGTTTCATGGACAAATGTTCAGGAGGGAAAGAGTAAGTCGAGACCTAATAGCTGGGATCGCAGGAGGACAATTGAAGGCCAATACCTTTGAGACTTTGAAAATATTCCAAGTGAGGAATAAATTCAAATCTTGGGATCAAGAGCATCAACAAACATTAGATTAGTTGTAGAGGAGGAAATCTGGATCGTTGAATCTCACTACCAGAGACCCAGAATATCATGCAGGAGGAAATAGATCTCAATCATAGGATCTGGGAGCGCATGGGCCAACAGTCGTTGGATCCAGAGAACCTACACAAGGTTTAAACCCTTTGGATTTGCACAGGAGAGTGGACATCACGAAATGAAAAGTATTTAAACCATCAGGACCATCTATCATCAGAGGATAGGTGGCAGCAGATCAATATTTTGCTGACTCGCAATTTGTAGAAGTCAAGGGGAAAAATTATAATAACTCGCGAAACTTGATTTCGTGACTTGATCGTAGTCATCGATCAAGGAGAGAACATGGAGCTTTGATTGTATAGGTAGGTCCCAAGTTCTAAAAGCATCGAGATAGGACACATGGTGAAGGACCAACATTTTGCTGACTCACGGGAGGTAAAGGTCAAAGGGAAGACTTGTGGGAATTCTCGAAGTGAGAACCCATGAAAATATCACACCCGTTGATCGAGGAGAGATATGGACTGTTGATTTGTCCATGGAGAATTTAGGGATAGTGGGGATCGGAAGAAGGGAGGTGATGGATCCTCCGAATTCGTGAAATGCGAAGTCTCGATTCACGAAGAATATATTTGAGCTCTCAGATCATGAGAGAGACGTGACTGTTGATCTGGGTCAGTAGATTTTGTAAGTTCGGGGATCATAATTTGGAGAAGAGTGTTGGGATATGTCCTGACTTCATGAGTTACAAAGTCCTGAAGCACTCAAAGGATTAGCCCCAAGTCGTGGCGAATGGTCACATGAGACGGAGATAAGGAAAGGATCTATCACATGTTAATCCCTTTTCGAAGTTTCGGGAATCAGAGGATTCAGGGTGACTCACACGTAGAAGTACAAAAATAGTGAAACATGAAGTGCCTTTTTGTTAGGCTTGTGTTCACGGGTAGTGGTCATGTGGAGGGAACTTGTGCCCAGTGTTTTTTCGCGTAGGCGGAGTTTCATAATATGAACTGTGGATTTTTTTTGTGCGATTCTAGTAGGGAATTGAAGAGCTAATCTGGCTCAAGGAATTGGAACGATCGTTACACCGAAAGGTCAATGGATCCAAACGAGGTAGGGGGTCTACGCCACAAACACCCCTGGGGTATTTATGAGTTTGATGAATGGGGTGTTCCATGAATACTTGGACAAGTTCTTCTAAGTATTCATTGATGATATTTTGATTTACTATCTAAAGATGGAGGAGAATGATGAGCACTTGCGCTTGGTACTACAATTATGCGAGAGAACAAATTGTATGGGAAATTGTCTAAATGCTTGTTTTATCAATCGAAGATTCACTACTTATGGCATGTCGTCTCTGGCGAAGGTATCATCATGGATTCAACAAAGGTTGAGGCTATTATGGAATGAACTACACTAATGAATGTCCTCGAAGTGCGTAGCTTCTTGGGTTTATAGGGATACTATCGACAATTTGTCGAGGGTTTTTCAAAGATAGAAAATCCGATTACGGAATTGCAGAAGAAGAACAAGAAGTTTGTTTGGACCAAGAAATGCATGGAGGCATTTAGAAGGCTCAAGGAGATGTTGACGACAACACCGATACTAAGCGTCCCTAACATGGATGTGGAATTCTTGGTATGCATTGACGCATCCAAAGAAGGCTTAGGCAGAGTCTTGATGCAAGACGGTCGAGTGATCGCTTACATCTCGAGAAATTTGAGACGACATGAGGAGAACTATGCAACACATGATTTGGAGTTGTTATCCATTGTTTATTCCTTGAGAGTTTGGAGACACTACCTTATCGGATGGAAATTCAAACTAAAAACAGACCATTGTGGACTACAACACATCTTTGTGTAAACTAACTTGAACATGCGACAACGACGTTGGTTGGAATTGCTTAGTGAGAACGATTTCGAGATTACTTACATAAAGGGAACAATGAATGGAGTGGACGATGTGTTGAGTCAGGGACCACACATCTTTTTTGGTCATGCCTCTTCATACAAATCTACGTGAAACGATTCTAACTTTATAGAACGATGATGACTGGTACAAAGAGGTCAAGGATTTTATCGGAAAAAAACACAATGATGGTGCCAAAATTGAAGGATTTACTTTGGACAATGATGAATTATTGAGATTTAAAATTCAAATCTACGTACCACCCAATGATGAGTTGAGGAGTTTGATCCTAAATGAGAGGCTCACAAAGCAGTGTACATGGTTCACCTAGGAGTCATGAAGATGAGGGTAGACCTTAAACTCTTATTGTTTTGGAGAGGAATGAAGGCAGACATAGTCAACTATGTGGACAGGTGTCTAGAATGTCAATAGGAAAAAGCTGAACATAGACATCTGACAGGATTACTGTAGTCACACGTTATTCCAGAATTGAATGGGAAGTCATTTCGATGGATTTATTTTTTGGATTTCCACTGACGAAAAGGAGACACAACTCGATATTTCTGGTAGTCAACACTCTAACGAAGAGTGCTCATTTTATTCATGTATGTATGACGTATCAAGCACCTGACATAGCTAGAGTTTTCTTCAGTGATATTGTGAGGCTTCATGGCATTCCTAAGAGGATTATATCTGATAGAGGATCGGTGTTTACAGGACGATTTTGGACTAGTTTCCAAGAGGCCTTGGGAACCCAACTGAACTTTAGTATCGCGTATCACCCAGAGAAAGATAGGCAGACCAAATGAACAAACCAAATCTTGGAGGATATTTCACGTATGTACGTTATGGACCAACAAAAGCGTTGGAAAGAGTTATTTCCACTGGTAGAATTTGCATATAACAATAGTTATCAAATCACCATTAAGGTGGTGCCTTTCAAATTTCTTTATGGGTGACCGTGTCAGACACCTTTGAGTTGGGATCGACTTGCGGATAGGGTCTTGGTTGGAACTTAAGAGATCCAAGAAATGGAATATCAAATGAAAACAATAAGACAAAGGATCAAAGAAGCACAGGATCGACAAAACATTTATGTTGATGCGCACCGTGTCGACCATATTTATGAGTTTGGTGATCAAGTCTTCTCTCCTAAAATCTCTCAAGGTGAAGCCGCATAAGATTTCGATCAAGTTTGCAAAGGGTGCTAAAATCTCTCCTAGGTTCGTGGAGCCTTTAGATATTATGGAAAATAAGGGGACCATGGCCTATCGACTAGCCTTGCCTGATTCTTTGAGGGATATGCACGATGTTTTGATGTATCTGTTTTGAGACATTATATTAGTGATCCTACACATGTTATTGACATGAGTTCCTTGAAGGTATCTGAAAATGGTGTGCTCATGGCATAGACGATCCACATCATGGGCCATCACATTCGACAAGTATGAATTCAAACAGTAGATCATCTCAAGGTCCAGTGGGACAACTATAGTCCACACTCGACGACCTGGGAGGACACATATGATATGTGCCTACAGTCTCCATTTTTGTTCGATAGATAGACTTATGATACGATGATACACTTTATTTTGACACCTATATACTTTGAAACTTTGGGATGAATTTTAAAACAAGAGGTGGTGTATGTAACATCCCGGTCTTGCGTGCACTGAGAAAACTTATTCTTTGATACACTTTCTTGTAAGTGATCCACATTATTATACTATTGGTCACTTGATTATGATTATGAGATATTATGGATATGATGATATGTTATTTTGTTGTATTTATATAGACAGGTGTTATTGATTAGGTTCTCCTCAGTGTTCAAGACTTTGGACATTGAGGATGCAGAGGCATCGATGAAACCCCTTGGACTCTGGATCGAGTCAGGGAGTGGACTATTGGGGTTTGAATGTTGTTGATATGACATATGTACATATGATTAGATGTTATGATGATTGATTATTATTTTTGACATCATTCATTGATGGATGTAGGTTGACGATAACTTTCTGACCAGACTCACATGTTGAGTAAAGGAGTCATGTAGGACAACGAGAGACATTGAGGGAGAGGTGTGGCAACAACCCTGCCACATCCTACTAGCACTCTCATTGTGGCTCAAATTGTAGGTTAACGATTACCTAGTTTGAGAAGACCCACGATGTTGTGAAGGTAGACTATGATAGTCACTCACAATTATTCTAAGGGGCACACAATAAAGCAAGGGCCTTATTCCTTAGAGTCCCTTAGTATCCCAGAAGATCACCTAGTGAAGTATTGACTCCAGGGGTTTGACATCTACCAAATTTAGTCAAGCAACGAGTGGCACCCTTGGAGCACATAATGCGTCTTGAAAGGCACGTCGCACAAGAAAAACATAAAGATTTGAGTGGATGTTAAGCCCTAAATAGTGGCTCATTACCCCAAATATGTTAAGCCCTGAATAGTGGCTCATTACCACTTAATTGGGGAATATTACATTAGTAATGTTATTTTATTTATGTCGGCTTTATTTCAATTGCTGTAATTATACCTCCTAGTCATCTATATATACCAAGGAGACATTTTCATTTTGAGTCATCTTGGAATTATACATTTATGTGGGCATAAGGAGGTTTCCCCCTTGAAGATTCTTATTATCTAAAGCTCTCTCTTTTTCAATTCATTGAGTACTTATTCTGAGGTTATTTCTATGCTATATTGATATTTGGTTCTTAACATATGGTATCAGAGCTCAAGGTCTTGGGGTTTCGCTGCTACAGCTGAGACACCCTGGAATTTTCACTATAACTTTGTTTATGCAACATTTCAGAAGGAACGACTTGGAGGATATTTATTATACGGACCAAGATACGTTGGGTTCAAATTTTAGCTCCTGAGGCCTTATAATTTCAGAGACACATCCTGTTCAAGATAGGGTTCTGGAATCATCCTGAAATGAGTCATTGCAGAATTTTCACTATAAATTGTTTTTTGTAATGTTTAAGACCCCAAAATAAAGAGGATATTCAGATAAATTAGTAAGGTAGTTGTGGTAAAAATTTCAGATTCTGGTTCATCTTACATTTTTAGATACACCTTGTGGAAGATAGGGTATTTGACTAGTCTCAAGAAGGTGTTCCAGGTAAAACAATCGTAAATTCTTCCTAGAGTGTCCAAATTGAGTGAGATTGGTTGCATTGGATAGTGTACAGTCCGTAGTATTTCTAGTACGAGTTTCATAATTTTATATCAATTATTGTGTGTGGGGCACACTATACAAGTGAGATCTCCTGGAAAGGCCAAAAATCATCAAGTTGTGGGAAAGTTACCGTAATTTCCACTTGGAACATCCAATTTTAATCAGAGCCATGTCATTATAGAGAAGAAATATCATAGAACTACAAAAATAAAAGTTTCATACCTAGAAGGGCCGAAACTTTTGAGATACAATAGAAGAAATATTGTCTAGCAGAACCACCTCTAAATCAAGGTTCAAAAGTGATATATGGCCAACATGCCACCCAAAAAGGGAACTTCTACACAAAATAGGCCTTTAGACAATCCTACATGGACTCTTGATGAAGGTGAAGAAATGTTTAGGGACATAAATGATTTAAAAAAAAAAGACAATAACAAAACATGAACTAAAAGAGATGATGGAGGGTTTAAAAGGGGAGATCATGGAAGGATTGAAAAAATTCATAATAGAGAGGACACCTGAAAGTGAAAATGTATCCCATGAAATTAAGGATGAGGACACAAGGAAGGTGAATCAAGAATGGAGAAAATCCAACTTTGGGTTGAAGACCAATCATGTTCCTAAGATCGATATGAGGAAGTTTGATGGCAAGGACCCATTCACATGGATACTTCAGATGGAGCAATTCTTTGATCTACATAATGTGCCACATANATGGCTTTGTTCTCGCAAATCACTCGTCACTTGGACAATTTTCACAGAAGAAATGATAGAACAGTATGAGGATACAAGGAGCAATACCTTCTTTAGCCAATTGATAAATCTCAAGAAAAGGGTTCAGTTACAGAGCACATTGAGAACTTACAAACATTGAATATAAAGTTAACAAATATTCCATATGAGCACTTGATTGATTTATTCATATGAAATTTAAAGGATAACATTGAACATGAGGTTTTCCTTTGGGAACCCAAATCATTAGAGAATGCATTTAGGGTGGCAAGAAATGTTGAAAGTAAAAATATGGCTATGTATACTAGAAGGACCAATCCTAACAGCGATAGAGAGAATAATTATCCTTCTTTTAAAACACCTCATCCTACAAGGTTGACACCTCAACAATTGGAGTAAAGAAAAGCAAAAGGCTTAAGCTTTAATTGTGACAGAAAGTACAGTAAGGGTGTTGTAGGAAAATCTCCCTGCGGACAGGTAGATCACCTCTAGAGCTTGACCTTAACCCTAGACAGAAAAATGCTTATCATGGACACTAACTTCCTTTCAAATCTATCTAAACTAACACATGAGAAGGAAGGATGACAGAAGTACCTTTTTATCGACATTTGTCCCTGCACGCTTCGAGTTGCGCTCCGATCCTTTTCTCCTCGCTGAGTTCTATGGACAAAGAAAGATACGACCACTTCCTACTCTATTGATGTTATCTTGAAAACATATCTATCAACTAGTGATAAGTTCATGTGACATTAGACACAAACTAGAAAGAAACAGGCCAAGCGTGTCATATTGATGAGAATAACGACAGCAGTTCTTAGAATCGTAGATGCGAATGCGACAACTTCGTCAAGTCCTCTTCGTCTAACCCTTGCCTAAAAGTTCCACAACCTGGATGACAACAGCTTCACTGATTACTCTCCTTTGTCTTACTGTCTGTTCCTTATGGGATCATAAGTTTCATGCTGATAATTCTTCCCCCTTTCCACCATCATAGAGCCTATTTATATAGGTTAGGAGGAGCTTAACCTCTTGAGTTATCTTTAGAACAAGTTGGGAACCTTCTCCTTAGATCAGGGATCTCTTGATGAAACCAAGAATTCGAGCACAACTGCCTCCTAATCTCGAATGATCCTCCCCTTATTCTCCTCAACGAGCCAACTACTGCCTTAGATTAGGCAGCACTCCCTTAGAAGGGGCATCAGAGCATTGTAGCGCTCCTTGGTAAGCCTTGGGGAAGCGCCAGCGCTCTCAAGATGAGCAGCGCTCCTTCAAAGGGGGCTAGGGAGCGTTATAACGCTCCCTAAAGCATTATAGAGGAGCGCCATTGCTTTTGGAGCTGAAGTAAGGGAGCGCTCCCCCTCAAATCCTTTGTTTCAGGGTTCCTTTCAGGTGTCAAGAGTTATTTGACTTCAGTATACCAATTCTCCTCCTTTAAATCAATCATGTAAGATGTTATAAGTGCCTCCTTAGTGTTGTTGACACGGCAGTATGTCTGAACATCATTTGCGACACTAGTAACCAACTTGCGACACTTGCAAAAGTTGTAGGGAAGATGCGACACTTACGACAATTGAGAGGGACAATGTGACACTTATCCAGTTGAGCAATTTTGACGTGTAACAGAATTCCCCCCAAAGTATGAAGTTAGAAGATGCCAACTGACAACTGAAATACTTTGTAGATGCTCAAGAAAGGGTATAGACTCGGAGAACCCGACGGAAGCTGCACACAAACATCCAACAAATATCATGACACATTTCAAAACCCAAGGCAGGCATACCTATGCTTGGGTGATCAAGATTTAGTAGGATATGGCCGCCATAAAATACACTGCGGATCCATAATCATATTGATAAAAGGGGTATAGCCACA
>JASDQU010949381.1:34261-44759 GCA_032191745.1 Picea mariana | reverse complement strand
TCCTAAATTCAATCTCCCCAGCGTAACCACTACTTCAAAATCAAATTCTTGGAACAAAAGTAGCCATATGCATATTCTTCCCCCCAACACTGGCTTATTAACTAAGTATCTCAGGGTTGAATGATCTATAAACATCTTGAAATGTTTTCCTAACAAGTAATATTTGTATTTTTGCAAAGCATACACCATAGCTAATCCTTATCTTTATGTAGTGTTGTTATTATGTTCTAAATCAGATAACTTTATACTTGCAAATGCAATGGGGTGATCTATATCACCTTCTCCTGGTTGGGTTAATACTGCTCCTAATTCTATTACAGATGCATCCACATGCACATGAAATTCTTTAGCCCAATCTGGAAATACTAAAATCGACACAGTAACCATCTTCTCCTTCAAAATATCCAGACTTTGTTGGCATTCATCATTCCACTGATACTTAGTGTCTTTCTTCAACAACTTCTCCATTGGCACGGTAATCTGTGCATATCCTATTATGAAATTTATGTAATACCGTGTATGGCCCAATGTACTCTTCAACTGGTGCACTGACTTTGGTGGTGGTAAGTTAACTATGACAACAATTTTAGCAGGATCCACCAACATACCATGTTTACACCTAACAAAATCCCAAAAGGTGCATTGAAAATACATTTCTTAATGTTCAATGATATCTGACACTGCCTGGATCTACCCAACATCATCTTCAATACTTCAACATGATCCTTCAACAAACTGAACATTGTCCAAACATCCAAGTAAACCTCCAAAAACTTATGAAAAAAGTCCTTAAAAGCTACTACTACTACCCTTGAAACAATTGTTGGTGCATTCTTCAATCCAAATGGAATAACTGTATATTGAAACGATCCCCACTCTATAGCAAATGTAGTCTTATGCCTATCTTCAGGTGATAGCCTAAGCTGACGGTATCCTGAAAACCCATTTGTGAATGAATAAGCTTCTTGACCTCCTACATTCTCCAAAACTTCATCTGTAAATGGGGTNTATAGGAAACATTCAGTTTTCTCAAATCTACACAAATCATGGTCCCTCCATTTTGATTCTTCTACAAGTTCTATAACATCAGCTTCTAGGATCTTGTCAATTTGTGCCTTCACCTTCTCTTTGTATATTGGATTCAATTTGCAAGGTCTTTGTCTATAGGTCTGGCTTATGGTTTCAAAGGGATCTTCATCTCTCCTAGATCTCCTACTAACCATTCATCTCTAAGAATGTTGTTGGGAATAATTCATTGTACTCACACAGTAATTTTTTGATCCTTTTTACTGTCTGATTATCCCAATAATCTCCAATACTTGTCATTTTTTGGTTTTCTACAGTTCCAATGTTGACCTTCTTGATCTTTAATGGTGCAGCATAATCTTATGAATCTAGATTGGGACCTTCTACTTCCCTTTCACCTTCTACTTATGGGATCTGTATATTGTGCAGATTATCTTATGTTGGATCTTCTTCTTCTTCTGCAACATGATAACAGCGTAGCAATTGTTTAATTGTTTATCTAGCCTGCTTCTGATATGTTGGGATTATTTAAAATTATGGTTCTTCAAATATCATGTCTCTTACCACTTTCAGCGTTGTATCAACCTCTGGACTATCATGCTCAAATGCAAATGTAACTATGAAATTATGTTGTATCTCTTCTCAGTGAGCAGTTTCTCTATGTTGTTCATGTTCTGTGTACCAATGCTTTGGAATGCCTTATAATGTGTGAATAAAATGGTGTGTCCATTCTTTTGGTGGTACTAATCTCCAATGAACCATGCACTTATCTGCATGTTTTTCCAACTCTCTCATATTTCTCTTCATATCTATGCTCCTGCTTTGCACCAAATCTTATGTGCATTAACATTTTGCATTGAAACCAATTGTTGATCTTTGCCTTCTGTGTACCCCACCATCTTGCAGGTGTATCTTTAAAAGTAATATCTAATATTGGTAATCTTTGATTTTCCATAACCTCTACCTTAAACTTTATTAAAAATTATTTTAAATCATTCAAACCATAAAAAGTAGGAGGTTCCCTTACCTTTGTACCAACCCATCTTAGCACGCGTCATTCTAGCGCATCTCCTGGTAGATAATTCATGTAGTCTTTGTTATCAGTTTTCCAGTCTTGTGTCAGACTCTGAAGCACAAGAACTAATACTCTTCCAACTGAGCATGCCATCTACAGTTGGCTTGATATAATCATCTTTGTGCACGATAGTTCTGTATAATTGATTCACATCTTCTGTCAGAATATTTTCTGTCGCAGGTTCCACATACCTCCCTCCTTCTGAGGGATCCAATAGTGCAATAACTTTGTATTCTCCAAACTCAAATATCATCTTCATTGTCTTCAAATTGATAATAGTTTGGTTATCAAAATCCCAATCCAGACCCAATAGTGTTGGATATGGCGAAGTGTTGTCCACTATGCCAATGTCTTCAAAATCAATCATGGTGCGCACACCATCTAAATATACTAGAATCCCACTCAACCTACCAATTGGAACCACTCTATGTTGATTTTCCAACTTCAACTAAATAGGTAAATACCCCAGTTGAGGTTCTCCCATAGCTTCATGGGTCTTCTTTGGCAGAACATTAACTTCAGATCCTAACTCTAGTATAATATCCCCCATATTGAAATATCTTATGTTTGCATCACTTTTCTAACAAATTATGCAGTACTTGTAAGGAATTTTTATCATTCAACAATTTTACACATGACCCTAAAAATTTTCTAAAGTTACTTACTTATTCTGAACACTGCTCTTGATTGGTCTGATCAAATAAGGAAGGCATGTCATACACTGGTATCTCATCTTTTGGTTTAGTACCTGAAGTAGACATAATATTTTCTTTCAGAATCTCATGCCTAGCTTCTTTAAATATCTCTTTCTCTTTGCCCAGATCAAACTTTTGTTCAGGTGTTGTACTCTTCATGACCCACTAGCACTGGTCCTGATCCTTCTTGGATGCATCTTCTCTTGTCTTAGTTCCACCTCTAGTAACTATGTTAATATTATTCCCGTCCTCTTCTTTGTTTTCCACCCCGATCCATTGCATGTTCTGATTGGTCTGGTTCCTCTTGTCCTGTATCTTTATCAAGAGTGTGGGACAATCTTTTGTTTCATGGTCTGTTGCATGACAATACATACATGTCGTAGGTGGTTATGGGCAGTCTCTTGCATAGTGCCCTGGTTTCTGACAGTTATCACAAACATTTGGTCATCGACTTCCTCCAAAGCCTCTTCCTCCACGACCTCATCCTTTGAAGCCTCCTATGTTTCCTTCATTATCTCTGCGCGATGTGTTATACTGCAGTCCTTGGTTATACTGTGACTACGTGTTATTGTACTACAGTGGTGTTGCGCACTGTTGTGCAGGATTATATTGATGTTTCCCTTGAAACTGTTGTTCATTATAATGTGGTTTTGTTGCAAACTGTTGTGCGGGATTATACTGTGGTTGTTGTGCATTGTTATACTGCGGCTACTACACAGATTGTTCTGTTACATGTTCAACATGCACCCTATATGTATCTGCAATCCTTTCTTTCATCATCTCCAAGGTTCTACAGTCCTTGTCTTCGTATCCAACTGACTTACAAAAGTTACAAAATGTACTCTTTGGTATTGTCCGATACTTCTGCATCAGGGGGAAATGATAAAAATCATGCCCATGTGTTTTGCAAATCTTACACCATGGTCCTTCTAAAGCTAAACGGTTTGGCATACCCACTCCAATATATTGCGCAAATAATGGACACTCGTTCTTGTGATGGCCTTTTGTCTTGCACATTGTATACCAGACAACTTCTATTTTCTCATTTTCTTTATTCTAATTCAGCTGGAATGTTAAGTTCTTCAAATCTTTCTTCAGTTCTTCCACCTGGATCTGTATGCATGTACCGATTTTTCTCTAGCTGTAGGGTTGCCTATAAAGCCTCACCCTGACTTTGGAATTTTTGTTGTCTCAAATGATACTTCAAGTGTGGCAACAAAGAATTAACAAACAAATGTCTATGTTATATATCAGTAATAGTGTACTTTAACTTACCTTTTAGCCTCTTGAACTTCTGGTCCACTTCCCAGATTGATTCTCATGGTTTTTGCTTGATCTCTATCATTTCATTCATAAACCGGTCTTTTGAGCTTGGTTTCTGAAATTCATTTATTAACTACCTCTTCACATCTACTATAGTTGTAGGCGTTCCCGTTGGAATATTTGTTACGAGACCCATGTACCGGTCTAATGCACAATCTCTGAATGTGATTGTCAACTGTGCAACCTTTGTATCTACATCTCCAATCTGCTTTCCTACCCATATCTTCTCACCGATGAAAAAATGACTCTATGGATCATCTTACACGTCCCCTCGGAACTCTGGTAACCTAATAGTTGGATCTTGTCCTTCCATTGTGAAATTTGTTGAACTACCACCTCTGCGCAGTGTAGATACTTGGTTGTTACTTGTTGAACTTATAATTCTGCTACTGGGCCCACGTCCTGTAAAAATTATTCTACCACTAATCACTTGTTGGTTAACTGATTTTTCTTCTTCAGTTGTCTTAGTCGCACATGGGGTTGTAGGTTCCACACTAATTCGGATCTGGAATGAAGAGTCTTCTTCTTCGTCGGACCCATGACCTCTAGTTTTCCTCTCATATGTGGTGCGCAAGATATCCTCAATCTGCCCCGTGGCGCGGAGATCCTCTACCTCTTCCTCGTCACTATCCAAGCCCTCTCGCTCGACTACTGCCCTCTTCTTGTTATCCATCTTATGCTGGTAGGGTCGTCTGTTGCGTGTCACACCTGTGTTCCTTATGATTTCCCTGGTATGTTCATCATCCATCATGATGGGGTCCATTACCTCCTTCTTCTCGCTACTCTCCAGAGCCTTCTCCATTTCTTAGATCTTCCTTAGTGCTTCCCTCGACTCCCCCATGCATACAAAGTGATCTAGTTGTCTAATTTCATGGTCATCACGCCTTTATCATGTAATAATATCTTGATCGACGTGTAAAGAGGCCTAATGTACCTCCCTCTGGGTCCCTTCAAGAAATCCTACTCTACAACAGTATACGACTTTGTTGTATCTACTGGAAACTCAGTGATAAACTCCGCAGTAATATTGTCTAACCAGAAATCCATTGCGCGCGTGAATTTGTTATTAACCATTTCCAGTCACGCAATATTTTCAGTGGTCCACTCTACTGGCCTAATCCGATTAGTCAGATGGGTATCCTTCACCCTTAATAACCACTCCTATAATAATTCTGGAAAATAACATAAATATGTTTTATGCAAATCAATAAACACATACCTCTGTAGGTACTGGCGCGGTGTATACCTGGAACCCTTATTATCTTTCTACGAGAACTCCAACTGTTTTGTCTCCAACCATCTTTCAATCTCTTGCTTCATAGGATTCCATGGCATGAACATCCCTTTCTACCATTGCATCTTCTTCACCAAACCCATTCCTAGTTGTCCTTCTGAGTTCCAGCTGGCAACGGAACCATTTGTTGAATGTATGGGCTGATACAGATTCTACCTTAGTTCTCCAACAAAACCCTTTTCACTATCGACCCTTCTGGTAAACCATACGGCTACATCGCGCATAGTGTGCACAACGCAATCTCACCCGAGATGGTTTATGGGTGACTACAGGACGTAGATGTTTGCGGTCATGATAGGGAATGGGGTTGTTCTTCTTACTATTGTTCTACTTTAACATGCATTATGTCATACCATTCATTAGATATACTATTTCATTCATAATATTCATTCTGGATACATATTCTAGTGTGCAATGTAATTAAAACATCCATTCATCTAACCATTTAACCATAATTGCAGAAATAACAAAATATGCAGACACATTGCAACACAGGGTTTTACCATGGTTCAACCCCCATGGGGCTACGTCCACAAAGATCTTATTTCTTCTTCTCCATCAAAATAGTGTTGTGTGCAGTACATCATAGTAAATGTAAATAGTGGTGAGGATAACCAATGTCGCACCAAACTCCACAACTTGCGACCTAACCCTCAGTTACATCTCAATATTGACTCCATCTGAGCTCCACAACTCTCAACAATACAAAACTCAAACTAAAAAGGGTTCTTTAAAAGTAGGACAACAAACAGATACCATGACAAAAAGATAAAAGATGATTCTTCCAACTACCTCATACATCTTATTTATACTACAAATTGGGTTAAAACCCTTACATTATGACTGCAAAACCCTAACCCTAATATGGCTAGGTTTGTCCACATGCGTCGGATTTCCACAAATCCTGTCACGTGTTGCTTCCTTTTCCCTTTGTCGTGATGGTTTTCCTTCTTTTTCGGCGCATGTTGTTCCCTTTGGTCCATGTTTCCTTTCTTACTGCGCTCACTCCCAAAAATGTTTGCTCCAACAAAACTCCTAGAAATTCCTGCCAAAACAGCACCTCGATTTTTGGTAGCAAGAATAGTCAAACAACAAGGTATGATCGACCCATTAACTGTTGTAACAGCATTCCCTCAAAATCTATGCTCAACTTCTGTACTTTCAGGTACGGATAGTATGGATTTACCCACAGCAAATGCCTCAAAATCTATGCAACTCTATCTCAAAATCAGCACTCAAAAGGCCTCGATTTTTGTGCCAAAGTACTCTATACAGACTGTCTTTAATGGTTGTACAGTCTACTTTAAATGCCCTATTGTATGGACTGATTTAATCTTTCCTTGGGATGTGTGCACCTTCTCCTTGAGATGAGTGTCAATCCCTTTGTTGTAACTCTTTTCCTCTAAGTTCAATCTTCTTTGGAAAACATACCCCTTCACTTTCCCTCTCTTTCCCTCCTTGAAAAGTGCTCCCCCTTTCTCCTCGAGTGTTGCTTTTATGCATTCTTTAATGTGTAATTGTCCAAACCCTAGATCTCAAGGGATAATATTTTATCTTACTCCACAAGATCAACGGACATGACTTAATCTTTCGTTGAGGTCATTTAAATCACTTAAGTGACCCAAACATTATAAAGTCACTTTTACCAATTAAATAAAAAACCCCACTTAACTTTATAAAACCACTTTATAAAGTCAAGTCACTAGAAAGAGAAATATGTTGGTCACCTCTGCATGATGGGCATCGCCAATGTAGAAGTATCTCCAAGCTACAAAAAATTAACACACCCTCTTAGCGAGGGAGGTACTTCTAGTACCTCCACCAAAATTTGTCTCCAACTCCATCATCTCATCTGTTGTCGTTGTTGCTCCATGTGAACTGGAATCATCTGCTCCCTCTGAACTGGAATCCATTGCTGCTACCTACACTGAACTCTGTTTTGGAGACATGTGCATCCAAGACATGCTCCTAGGAGTCTCCTTACTCCTTTGAGCATCCAACTGTGTTATCTCATACCTATTGAGTCCTATCATAGTACTGGAAGAAGATTGAGTCCCCAGTATCAACTCTCTCTTGTGCAACCCGCTCACTCTTTGACACTGACACTGACTTTGAATCCAACCACATGTTGTCCTAGCAACTTGTATAACCTCTCGTGCCTGACACCAAGCAATAATGTTGTGTCTAGAGTAGCTCCCTCTGGATATAGAAACAACCATCCACAAAAGAACGCAACTCCAAATCCATCAATCTCCAAAGCTGACACTAAGATCAAATTGATTGTCATCTCTAGAATAAACAACATCTCAGCCACCTCCAAAAAACCTCTTGACTCTAGCTGGAATCTTACACTTCCAACCCCCTTCACTGCAGGCCTGGAGTCAGCACCACTATTCACATAGCAGTCTGAGTATATCTCTGAAAGAGTAAGGAACACTAACCTCATTCTCATCATATGTCGAGATGCACCATTGTCCACAAATCATGCTTCAATGTCCTCTAACACTGGACAACCATTGCCTGAAGGGCAGGTCATCAGAGAGAAATCCCTCTCAAATTTCTCAATGAACTCAGTAACCTCAGCTAATGTTGATACCTATGGCTCATGCTTCTTCTTCATCTTGTTCGGACATTGACTAGCGTAGTGGCAAGTCTTGTGACATGCAAAGCATTTCATTTTTCTCACTTACTTCTTCTTGTCTTTGCTCTTTCCCACAAGAGAAACATTTTGCTCATCTACACCACCCTTTGCCTTCTCCCAAACTCTACTCTGAGAACCCTCCCAGATCTCCTCCTGAGTAAATTCATCCCATAGTCTTCTCCAATTTGGTAGCTTCTCTCTCCCCACCATCATTTCACGAAAACATCCGACTCTTTGGTGAAGCCCTTCAAGGCTATGTGCACCAACTCTAAGTCTAGAATAATCTCCCCTACAGTTGCCAGCTCATCCTTCGCATGTCTAAGCCTGGTGAGATAGGAGGCCACACTCTCTCCCTTGTCCATCCTAGTACTATGGAGCTTGTCCCTCACGGCCATCTTCTTGTTCTCATACAAGTTTGTTAGTGCATTCCACATCTCCTTGGTTGTCAGTGTCTCAGCCAAATGTGGAATCAAGTGGTCTCTCACTCCATCCAACATTATCCTCTATGTCCTTGCTTCCTTCACCTCATGGACATCTGGGGCAATAGGATCTAACGAAGGCATTGTTACTGTGGTACTCACAAATGCCCACAACTTGTTCTCCCTGATAACAGTTGCAATCCTTACCTTCCACTGCATGTAGTTGGATATCCACTCCAACCTATCCTCAAACCTCAAAATGGAAGTCATCCTTGTCCAAATGAGAAAGACCCTTTCTTCCCCTTCTTCCAAGCAAAATCCCTACAAATAATTGTTATCCAAATGCCAAACTTTGTCCATTGAACCTCAAATCCCAAGCTCTTATACCATGTAAAAATTTCACCTAAGACAAGGCAAACACTTAGCCAAACACTAATTTCAACCTCCAATAAAACTTTAACAGTAATGCATGTCAACCCAAAACATTCAACTATGTTTTTATGAGTATAAATACAAATGACTAAGATCTGAAACAATAACGGAAATAAAATGAACAGTAGACAACATATTAAGACATTTGACAAAAGGATTTCATAGGCAATGCCCCTAGAAAAACCCACAAGGGAAAAACTAGTCCAAGAGAGATTATTCTTAATAAGCTTGCAAGAAAAAATTTGGAGTTTACAACAACAATCTATTCAGCATTAAATACAAATGTACTTATCTCAAATACACAGTCCAAACTCCTAGAAATTTGTGCCAAGACAACACCTCGATTTTTGTGCAGCAAGAATAGTCAACTAGCAAGGTACGATCGACCCATTAACTATTGTAACAACACCCTCAAAATCCATGCCCAACTTCTGTACTTTCAAGTACAGATAGTACAGATTTACCCACAACAAATGCTATGAAATCCGTGCAGCTCTATCTCAAAATCAACACTCAAAATGTCTCGATTTTTGTGCCAAAGTACTATGTACGAGCTATCTTTAATGGTTGTGTAGTCTTCTTTAAATACCCTGCTATACGAACTTATTTAATGGTTGAATATTTCCTTGGGATGCATGCCAATTCTTTTGCTGTAATTATTTTCCTCTCAGCTCAATCTTCTTTGGAAAATGTGCCCCTTCACTTTCCCTCTCTTTCCCTCCTTGAAAAGTGTCCCCCTTCTCCTCTAGTGTTGCTTTTATGCATTCTTTATTGTGTAACTTCGTTGAGGTCACTTAATCTTTCGTTGAGGTCACTTAAATCACTCAAGTGACCCAAACATTATAAAGTCAATTTTATTATTAAATAAAAGACCCCACTTAACTTTATAAAATCACTTTATAAAGTCAAGTCACTAGAGACAGAAATATGGTGGTCGCTTCTCCATGTTGGGCACCGCCAATGCAGAAGTACCTTTGAGCTACAAAAAACTAACAAGATTTAATCCTAGCCCTCTATCACTTTGGAGATTAGGGATTTGGCCTATGGAGAAACTATAAAGTAAACCTAAGGGAGAGGATGAAGACATATTGAAGAAGTGATTTTCTCAAGGAGAGAGAGGCTCGAGTGACCGAGGAGAATTGTGAGGGATTGCGGAGAAGGATCTCAGTGAGAATTTCAGGGCAGCCAAGTTGGAAAGAAGAGAGGTCGAGTTTCTTAGCAGCCAAGGGACCGAAGGGGGCCGACGTTTATAGGGGTCGATTTCTTGAGACTGATTTCCAGTGGGGGTCAAGTTACAAGTTCTCACGCAGTTGCATATTTCTCTTTGTATTTTCTTTGTGGGTCTATAACCCAAATTTTCCAAATTTAATAAAATGAAGGAAGATTGTTGTTAGGTGAAAATTTATCTGTTATTATGTGTTTGATTTCTCTGTTTATTTCCACTACATTTAATTTTTGAGTTAATATACCAGTGTATTTATTTTATCAACAGTTTCAGATTTTATTGAGGAAAATAATTTATGAGTTTTAAATAAATTGTTGAAGTAAAATAAATCAAAAATGGTATAAGAGAATTAGCAATCCCTACACCCT
>JASDQU010949381.1:3541-27668 GCA_032191745.1 Picea mariana | reverse complement strand
GAGTGATTTAAGTGACCTCAACGAAAGATTAAGTGACCTCAATGAAGTTACACAATAAAGAATGCATAAAAGCAACACTAGAGGAGAAGGGGGACACTTTTCAAGGAGGGAAAGAGAGGGAAAGTGAAGGGGCACATTTTCCAAAGAAGATTGAGCTGAGAGGAAAATAATTACAACAAAAGAATTGGCATGCATCCCAAGGAAATATTCAACCATTAAATAAGTTCGTATAGCAGGGTACTTAAAGAAGACTGCACAACCATTAAAGATAGCTCGTACATATTACTTTGACACAAAAATCGAGACATTTTGAGTGTTGATTTTGAGATAGAGCTGCACGGATTTCAAGGCATTTGTTGTGGGTAAATTCGTACTATTTGTACTTGAAAGTACAGAAGTTGGGCATGGATTTTGAGGGTGTTGTTACAATAGTTAATGGGTCGATCGTACCTTGCTAGTTGACTATTCTTGCTGCACAAAAATCGAGGTGTTGTCTTGGCACAAATTTCTAGGAGTTTGGACTGTGTATTTGAGATAAGTACATTTGTATTTAATGCTGAATAGATTGTTGTTGTAAACTCCGAAATTTTTCTTGCAAGCTTAATAAGAATAATCTCTCTTGGACTACTTTTTCCCTTGTGGGTTTTTCTAGGGGCATTGCCTATGAAATCCTTTTGTCAATTGTGTTAATATGTTGTCCACTGTTCATTTTATTTCCGTTATTGTTTCAGATCTTAGTCATTTGTATTTATGCTCATAAAAACATAGTTGAATGTTTTGGGTTGACATGCATTACTGTTAAAGTTTTATTGGAGGTTGAAATTAGTGTTTGGCTAAGTGTTTGCCTTGTCTTAGGTGAAATTTTTACATGGTATTTGAGGTTCAATGGACAAAGTTTGGCATTTGGATAACAATTATTTGTAGGGATTTTGCTTGGAAGAAGGGAAATAAAGGGTCTTTCTCATTTGGACAAGGATGACTTCCATTTTGAGGTTTGAGGATAGGTTGGAGCGGATATCCAACTACCTGCAGTGGAAGGTAAGGATTGCAACTATTATCAGGGAGAACAAGTTGTGGGCATTTGTGAGTACCACAGTAACAATGCCTTCGTTAGATCCTATTGCCCCAGATGTCCACGAGGTGAAGGAAGCAAGGACATAGAGGATAATGTTGGATGGAGTGAGAGACCACCTGATTCCACATTTGGCTAAGACGCTGACAGCCAAGGAGATGTGGGATGCACTAACAAACTTGTATGAGAACAAGAAGATGGCTGTGAGGGACAAGCTCCATAGTACTAGGATGGACAAGGGAGAGAGTGTGGCCTCCTATCTCACCAGGCTTAGACATGCGAAGGATGAGCTGGCAACTGTAGGGTAGATTATTCTAGACTCAAAGTTGGTGCACATAGCCTTGAAGGGATTCACCAAAGAGTGGGATGTTTTCGTGAAATGTATGGTGGGGAGAGAGAAGCTACCAAATTGGAGAAGACTATGGGATGAATTTACTCAGGAGGAGATCTGGGAGGGTTCTCAGAGTAGAGTTTGGGAGAAGGCAAAGGATGGTGTAGATGAACAAAATGTTGCTCTTGTGGGAAAGAGCAAAGACAAGAAGAAGTAAGTGAGAAAAGTGAAATGCTTTGCATGTCACAAGACTTGCCACTATGCTAGTCAATGTCCGAACAAGAAGAAGAAGAAGCATGAGTCATAGGTATCAACATTAGCTGAGGTTACTGAGTTCATTGAGAAATTTGAGAAGGAATTCTCTCTGATGACCTACCCTTTAGGCAATGGTTGTCCAGTGTTCGAGGACATTGAAGCATGATTTGTGGACAATGGTGCATCTCGACATATGATGAGAATGAGGTTAGTGTTCCTTACTCTTTCAGAGATAGACTCAGACTGCTATGTGGATAGTGGGGCTGACTCCAGGCCTGCAGTGAAGGGGGTTGGAAGTGTAAGATTCCAGCTAGAGTCAAGAGGTTTTCTGGAGGTGGCTGAGATGTTGTTTATTCTAGAGATGACAATCAATTTGATCTTAGTGTCAGCTTTGGAGATTGATGGATTTGGAGTTGCGTTCTTTTGTGGATGGTTGTTTCTATATCCAGAGGGAGCTACTCCAGACACAACATTATTGCTTGGTGTCAGGCACGAGAGGTTATACAAGTTGCTAGGACAACATGTGGTTGGATTCAAAGTCAGTGTCGGTGTCAGAGAGTGAGCGGGTTGCACAAGAGAGAGTTGATACTGGGGACTCAATCTTCTCCCAGAACTATGATAGGACTCAACAGGTATGAGATAACACAGTTGGATGCTCAAAGGAGTAAGGAGACTCCTAGGAGCATGTCTTGGATGCACATGTCTCCAAAACAGAGTTCAATGTAGGTAGCAGCAATGGATTCCAGTTCAGAGGGAGCAGATGATTCCAGTTCACATGGAGCAACAACAACAACAGATGAGATGATGGAGTTGGAGACAAATTCTGGTGGAGGTACTAGAAGTACCTCCCTTGCTAAGAGGGTGTGTTAGTTTTTTGTAGCTCGGAGATACTTCTACATTGGCGATGCCCATCATGCAGAGGTGACCAACATATTTCTCTTTCTAGTGACTTGACTTTATAAAGTGGTTTTATAATAAGTGGGGTCTTTTATTTAATGGGTAAAAGTGACTTTATAATGTTTGGGTCACTTAAGTGATTTAAGTGACCTCAATGGAAGATTAAGTCATGTCTGTTGATCTTGTGGAGTAAGATCAAATATTATCCCTTGAGATCTAGGGTTTGGACAATTACACATTAAATAATGCATAAAAGCAACACTCGAGGAGAAGGGGGGAGCACTTTTCAAGGAGGGAAAGAGAGGGAAAGTGAAGGGGTACATTTTCCAAAGAAGATTGAACTTAGAGGAAAAGAGTTACAACAAAGGGATTGGCACTCATCCCAAGGAGAGGGTGCACACATCCCAAGGAAAGATTAAATCAGTCCATACAATAGGGCATTTAAAGTAGATTGTACAACCATTAAAGACAGTCTGTATAGAGTACTTTGGCACAAAAATCGAGGCCTTTTGAGTGCTGATTTTGAGATAGAGTTGCATAGATTTTGAGGCATTTGTTGTGGGTAAATCCATACTATCCGTACTTGAAAGTACAGAAGTTGAGCATAGATTTTGAGGGAATGCTGTTACAATAGTTAATGGGTTGATCGTACCTTGTTGTTTGACTATTCTTGCTACCAAAAATCGAGGTGTTGTTTTGGCAGGAATTTCTAGGAGTTTTGTTGGAGCAAACATTTTTGGGAGTAAGCGCAATAAGAAAGGAAACATGGACCAAAGGGAACAACATGCGCCGAAAAAGAAGGAAGACCATCACGACAAAGGGAAAAGGAAGCAACACGTGACAGGATTTGTGGAAATTCGACGCATGTGGACAAACCTAGCCATGTTAGGGTTAGGATTTTGCAGTCATAATGTAAGGGTTTTAACCCAATTTGTAGTATAAATAAGATGTATGAGGTAGTTGGAAGAATCATCTTTTATCTTTTTGTCATGGTATCTGTTTGGTGTCCTACTTTTAAAGAACCCTTTTTAGTTTGAGTTTTGTATTGTTGAGAGTTGTGGAGCTCAGATGGAGTCAATATTGAGATGCAACTGAGGGTTAGGTCGTAAGTTGTGGAGTTTGGTGTGACACTGGTTATCCTCACCACTATTTACATTTACTATGATGTAATGCACACAACGCTATTTTGATGAAGAAGAAGAAATAAGATCTTTGTGGACGTAGCCCCATGGGGGTTGAACCATGGTAAAACCCTGTGTTGCAATGTGTCTGCATATTTTGTTATTTATGCAATTATGGTTAAATGGTTAGATGAATGGATGTTCTAATTACATTGCACACTAGAATATGTATCCAGAATGAATATTATGAATGAAATAGTATATCTAATGAATGGTATGACATAATGCATGTTAAAATAGAACAATAGTAAGAAGAACAACCCCATTCCCTTTCATGACCGCAAACATCTATGTCTTGCAGTCACACATAAACCATCTCGGGTGAGATTGCGTTGTGCACACTGTGCGCGATGTAGCCGTATGGTTTACCAGAAGGGTCGATGGTGAAAAGGGTTTTGTTGGAGAACTAAGGTAGAATCTGTATCAGCCCATACATTCAACAAATGGTTCCATTGCCAGCTAGAACTCAGAAGGACAACTAGGAATGGGTTTGGTGAAGAAGATGAAATGGTAGAAAGGGATGTTCATGCCATGGAATCCTATGAAGCAAGAGATTGAAAGATGGTTGGAGACAAAACAGTTGGAGTTCCCGCAGAAAGATAATAAGGGTTCCAGGTATACACCGCGCGAGTACTTACAGAGGTATGTGTTTATTGATTTGCATAAAGCATATTTATGTTATTTTCCAGAATTATTACAGGAGTGGTTATCAAGGGTGAAGGATACCCATTTGACTAATTGGATTAGGCCAGTAGAGCGGATCACTGAAAATATTGCGTGACTAGAAATGGTTAATAACAAATTCACGCGCACAGTGGATTTCTGGTTAGACAATATTACTGCGGGGTTTATCACTGAGTTTCCAGTAGATACAACAAAGTCGTATACTGTTGTAGAGTAGGATTTCTTGAAGGGACCCAGAGGGAGGTACATTAGGCCTCTTTAAACGTCGATCAAGATCTTATCACATGATAAAGGCGTGATGACCATGAAATCAGACAACTAGATCACTTTGTATGCATGGGGGAGTCGAGGGAAGAACTAAGGAAGATCTAAGAAATGGAGAAGGCTCTGGAGAGTAGCGAGAAGGAGGAGGTAATGGACCCCATCATGATGGATGATGAACATATTAGGGAAATCATAAGGAACACAGGTGTGATGCGCAACAGACGACCCTACCAGCATAAGATGGATAACAAGAAGAGGGCAGTAGTCGAGCGAGAGGGCTTGGATAGTGACGAGGAAGAGGTAGAGGATTTCCGCGCCACGGGGCAGATTGAGGATATCTTGTGCACCACATATGAGAGGAAAACTAGAGGTCATGGGTCCGACGAAGAAGAAGACTCTTCATTCCAGATCCGAATTAGTGTGGAACCTACAACCCCATGTGCGACTAAGACAACTGAAGAAGAAAAATTAGTTAACCAACAAGTGATTAGTGGTAGAATAATTTTTACAGGACTTGGGCCCAGTAGTAGAATTATAAGTTCAACAAGTAACAATCAAGTATCTACACTGCGCAGAGGTGGTAGTTCAACACATTTTACAATGGAAGGACAAGATCCAACTATTAGGTTACCAGAGTTCCGAGGGGACGTGTAAGACGATCCATAAAATCATTTGTTCATCGGTGAGAAGATATGGGTAGGAAAGCAGATTGGAGATGGAGATACAAAGGTTGCACAGTTGACAATCACATTTAGAGATCGTGCATTAGACTGGTACATGGGTCTCATAACAAATATTCCAATGGGAACGCCTACAACTGTAGCAGATGTGAAGAGGTAGTTAGTAAATGAATTTCAGAAACCAAGCTCAGAAGACCGGTTTATGAATGAAATGATAGAGATCAAGCAAAAACCATGAGAATCAGTCTAGGAAGTGGACCAGAAGTTCAAGAGGCTAAAAGGTAAGTTAAAGTACACTATTACTGATATATAACATAGACATTTGTTTGTTAATTCTTTGTTGCCACACTTGAAGTATCATTTGAGACAACAAAAATTCCAAAGTCAGGGTGAGGCTCTACAGGCAGCCCTACAGCTAGAGAAAAATCGGTACATGCATACAGATCCAGGTGGAAGAACTGAAGAAAGATTTGAAGAACTTAACATTCCAGCTGAATTAGAATAAAGGAAATGAGAAAATAGAAGTTGTCTGGTATACAATGTGCAAACAAAAGGCCATCACAAGAACGAGTGTCCATTATTTGCGCAATATATTGGAGTGGGTATGCCAAACCGTTTAGCTTCAGAAGGACCATAGTGTAAGATTTGCAAAACACATGGGCATGATTTTTATCATTTCCCCTTGATGCAGAAGTATCGGACAATACCAAAGAGTACATTTTGTAACTTTTGTAAGTCAGTTGGATACAAAGACAAGGACTGTAGAACCTTGGAGATGATGAAAGAAAGGATTGCAGATACATACAGGGTGCATGTTGAACATGTAACAGAACAATCTGTGCAGTAGCTGCAGTATAAAATGTGCAACAACCATAGTATAATCCCGCACAACAGTTTGCAACAAAACCACATTATAATGCACAACAGTTTCAAGGGAAACATCAATATAATTCTGCACAGCAGTGCGCAACACCACTGCAGTACAATAACACGTGGTCATAGTATAACCAAGGACTGTAGTATAGCACATCGCACATAGATAATGAAGGAAACATAGGAGGCTTCACAGGATGAGGTCGTGGAGGAAGAGGCTTTGGAGGAAGTCGATGACCAGATGCTTGTGATAACTGTTAGAAACCAGGGCGCTATGCAAGACACTGCCCACAACCACCTACGACATGTATGTATTGTCATGCAACAGACCATGAAACAAAAGATTTTCCCACACTCTTGATAAAGATACAGGACAAGAGGAACCATACCAATCAAAACATGCAATGGATCGGGGTGGAAAATAAAGAAGAGGACGGGAAGAATATTAACATAGTTACTAGAGGTGGAACTAAGACAAGAGAAGATGCATCCAAGAAGGATCAGGACTAGTACTAGTGGGTCATGAAGAGTACAACACTTGAACAAAAGTTTGATTTGTGCAAAGAGAAAGAGATATTTAAAGAAGCTAGGCATGAGATTCTGAAAGAAAATATTGCGTCTACTTAAGGTACTAAACCAGAAGATGAGATACCAGTGTATGACATGCCTTCCTTATTTGATCAGACCAATCAAGAGTAGTGTTCAGAATAAGTAAGTAACTTTAGAAAATTTTTAGGGTCATGTGTAAAATTGCTGAATGATAAAAATTCCTTACAAGTACTACATAATTTGTTAGAAAAGTGATGCAAACATAAGATATTTCAATATGGGGGATATTATACTAGACTTAGGATCTGAAGTTAATGTTCTGCCAAAGAAAACCCATGAAGCTATGGGAGAACCTCAACTGGGGTATTTACCTATTCAGTTGAAGTTGGAAAATCAACATAGAGTGGTTCCAATTGGTAGGTTGTGTGGGATTCTAGTATATTTAGATGGTGTGCGCACCATGATTGATTTTGAAGACATTGACATAGTGGACAACACTTCGCCATATCCAACACTATTGGGTCTGGATTGGGATTTTGATAACCAAACTATTATCAATTTGAAGACAATGAAGATGATATTTGAGTTTGGAGAATACAAAGTTATTGCACTATTGGATCCCTCAGAAGGAGGGAGGTATGTGGAACCTACGACAGAAAATATTCTGACAGAAGATGTGAATCAATTATACATAACTATCGTGCACAAAGAGGATTATATCAAGCCAACTGTAGATGGCATGCTCAGTTGGAAGAGTATTAGTTCTTGTGCTTCAGACTCTGACACAAGACTGGAAAACTGATAGCAACGACTACATGAATTATCTACCAGGAGATGCGCTAGAATGACGCGTGCTAAGATGGGTTGGTACAAAGGTAAGGGAACCTCCTACTTTTTATGGTTTGAATGATTTAAAAGAATTTTTAATGAAGTTTGAGGTAGAGGTTATGGAAAATCAGAGATTACCAACATTAGATATTACTTTTAAAGATACACCTGCAAGATGGTGGGGTACACACAAGGCAAAGATCAACAATTGGTTTCAATGCAAAATGTTAATGCACATCAGATTCGGTGCAAAGCAGGAGCATATATATGAAGAGAAATATGAGAGAGTTGGACAAACATGTAGATAAGTGCATGGTTCATTGGAGATTAGTACCACCAAAAGAATGGACACACCATTTTATTCACACATTATAAGGCATTCCAAAACACTGGTACACAGAACATGAACAACATAGAGAAACTGCTAACTGAGAAGAGATACAACATAATTTCATAGTTACATTTGCATTTGAGCATGATAGTCCAGAGGTTGATACAATGTTGAAAGTGGTAAGAGACATGATATTTGAAGAACCATAATTTGAAATAATCCCAACATATCAGAAGCATGCTAGATAAACAATTAAACAATTGCTACGTTGTTATCATGTTGCAGAAGAAGAAGAAGATCCAGCATAAGATAATCTGCACAATATACAAATCCCATAAGTAGAAGGTGAAAGGGAAGTAGAAGGTCCCAATCTAGATTCATAAGATTATGCTGCACCATTAAAGATCAAGAAGGTCAACATTGGAACTGTAGAAAACCAAAAAATGACAAGTATTGGAGATTATTGGGATAATCAGACAGTAGAAAGGATCACAAAATTACTGTGTGAGTACAATGAATTATTCCCAACAACATTCTTAGAGATGAAGGGTTAGCAGGAGATCTAGGAGAGATGAAGATCCCTTTGAAGCCATAAGCCAGACCTATCAGACAAAGACCTTACAAATTGAATCCAATATACAAAGAGAAGGTGAAGGCATAAATTGACAAGATCCTAGAAGCTGGTGTTATAGAACCTGTAGAAGAATCAAAATCGAGGGACCATGATTTGTGTAGATTTGAGAAAATTGAATGATGCTTGCCTATATGATCCGTTTCCTACCCCATTTACAGATGAAGTTTTGGAGAATGTAGGAGGTCAAGAAGCTTATTCATTCACAAATGGGTTTTTAGGATACCGTCAGCTTATGATAGCATCTGAAGATAGGCATAAGACTACAGTTGCTACATAGCGGGGATCATTTCAATATACAGTTATTCCATTTGGATTGAAGAATGCACCAACAATTGTTTCAAGGGCAATAGTAGTAGCTTTTAGGGACTTTTTTCATAAGTTTTTGGAGGTTTACTTGGATGATTGGACAGTGTTCAGTTTGTTGAAGGATCATGTTGAAGTATTGAGGATGATGTTGGGTAGATCCAGGTAGTGTCAGATATCATTGAACATTAAGAAATGTATTTTCAATGCACCTTTTGGGATTTTGTTAGGTGTAAACATGGTATGTTGGTGGATCCTGCTAAAATTGTTGTCATAGTTAACTTACCACCACCAAAGTCAGTGCGCCAGTTGAAGAGTACATTGGGCCATACATGGTATTACATAAATTTCATAATAGGATATGCACAGATTACCGTGCCAATGGAGAAGTTGTCGAAGAAAGACACTAAGTATCAGTGGAATGATGAATGCCAACAAAGTTTGGATATTTTGAAGGAGAAGATGGTTACTGTGTCGATTTTAGTATTTCCAGATTGGGCTAAAGAATTTCATGTGCATGTGGATGCATCTGCAATAGAATTAGGAGCAGTATTAACCCAACCAGGAGAAGGTGATATAGATCACCCCATTGCATTTGCAAGTATAAAGTTATCCAATTCAGAACATAATAACAACACTACAGAAAGATAAGGATTAGCTATGGTGTATGCTTTGCAAAAATACAAACATTACTTGTTAGGAAAACATTTCAAGATGTTTATAGATCATTCAACCATGAGATACTTAGTTAATAAGCCAGTGTTGGGGGGAAGAATATGCATATGGCTACTTTTGTTCCAAGAATTTGATTTTGAAGTAGTGGTTACGCTGGGGAGATTGAATTTAGGACCATATCACTTATCCCGAATAACTAATGGAGAAGAACCCAGTAACTTGGAAGACAACTTTCCATATGCACAAGTATTTTCAGTACAAATAGCTGATGAGTATTTCACTGATATTATTGATTTTTTGAGTACAAGATTTGCGCCAAGAGAATTCACTACCACACAGAAGAAAAAATTGGTGGTTAGCGCTGCAAATTATTAGTTGATTGCAGGTCATTTATATAAACTAGGAACAGATAGCATATTGAGGAGATGTGTGATGGAGCATGAAAGGCCTATGATTCTAGCAGAGGCGCATGGAGGGATTGCAGGGGGAAATTATGCAGGAAATCCTACTGCGCAGAAGGTATTGCGCACAAGATTATGGTGGCCAAAAGTTCATAAGGATTCAAAGGAATACTGTCATAAGTACGATGTTTGTCAAAGAGTTGGGAAGCCATCGAGGAGGGATGGGATGCCATTAAGACCTCAAGTAACATTAAAGTGTTTGATAAATGGGTAGTAGACTTTTTAGGTCCAATTAATCCACAAGCCAGAAGATCAAGAGCTAGATATATTATTACAATGACAAATTACTTGACCAGATGGATTGAGGCTGCACCAGTAAAGGATTGCAATACGATTTTTATTTGAACATGTACTAACAAGGTTTGGATGTCCAAGAATATCGACGAGTGATTAGGGGACTCACTTTATTAACAGTACAATTGAGGCAATGTTTGAAGAGTTTAAGATACATCACCAGAAGAGCACGCCTTATCACCCTCAAGCAAATGGAACAATGGAAACCTTTAACAAGATTTTGGAGAATGCCTTGACAAAGATTTGTAATGTGAACATAGATGATTGATATTTGAAGGTACCGACAATAATTTGGGCTTATAGAACTACATGTGAGAAGATAACAGGGAAAACACCCTTTAGATTGATGTATATACATGAAGGAGTAGTTCCCTTATATTATTTGATACCAAGTCTGCACATTGCAACAATTACAGACATGACAGAAAGGGGCACAATGCATGAAAGATTGGCTTAACTGATGGAATTAGAAGAGGACATAATCATAGTAGGTTTCCATTAGGAGGTACATAAATAAAAGGATAAAGCATGGAATGACAAACATATTAAGAAGAAGAATCTTAAGGAAGAAGATTTGGTTCTCTATGACAGTAAGTATTTGCAACACCCAGGGAAGCTTAGAATGCATTGGCTCGGGCCATATTAGATAATGTCTGTCATAGATGAAGGTGTTGACAAGTGCAAGACTTAGCAGGCAAGGAAGTTCAAATACTGGTGAATGGTAGTCGACTGAAACTGTATAGGGATAGTCGACCCACTAACCCTCAGTAGTTGCAGCACAATAAGTAGACTTGTACATATTGTAAATAGGAGTTAAAAGAAGAAAAATGAAGAGAAAAGTAGAAAAATGAAGAAAAATCCAAAAAGAAGTAGTTCGAGGAATAAGTGATAGACAGATAACTGAGAACGATAATGCACATCAGACATAAAGTCAGGGAAATAAGAAATGAATATACTGCACGCAGAACAATTATAACAGAAGGAAGTACCCGTGTACCAGGGATGTAACACAATGGAAAATTACAACACACCGAAAAAATGAAACAGTCGAGAAATGAAAAACCGGTCACCGAAAAATGAGGCGCGAAACACATATTTATGAAGTGTTCTTAGTAAGCTTTGGAATATTTATGACAGACAATGAAGCGTGCTCAGAAAGCTTTGAGAATTAATGACAACACTTTAGAAGAAAAAGTAGGGTTCGACAAGCTCATTGTGAATGTGAGCGAACACATAGTTAAGCAACGAGAAGCGAAATAACACACATGCGATTTAGCAGACAGATAATGAGATTTTTGATGCAAACCCATATAGATTCCAGCATGATGGTGACACCAAAAGATGGATCAGCAAGCCACATGTCGAGAAGAAGCTGCATGAACAACATATAATCACCAGAGCCAACAATGGAGGCCGAAAACCCTACACAGACAGAGGGAGTGGTGGATTTCGATGCCATTCCTTCTCCAGAACCAACAAGCCCTACATTGGTCGAAGAGAAAAAAAACCAGATGCAAATTGATCCACCAAGTACAACAGTGGAGCCAAACCCGACGCAAGAAGAAAACCAACCCACAGAAACAACAAACGAGGAGAGGACTGAGTCTGACGAGCCAAGGGCTCAACCTAGCACAGAACAAACACAACAAGAACGAATACTGGTTGAGAAAATTACAGTGCAGTAGGAGTCTGACAGAGAGGAACATGAGGAAGAGCAACCATATAAGGAAGAAGGGTCTTCCAGTGCGCTAGTAAAGGGGAAAGGTAAACAACAGGTCCAAAGATCCCCGCTCAAGCGACCAAAGGTAACCAATGTGTTACCACACGTACCAGTAGGGGTAACAGTTATCACAAACTTACTTGGATGTGTAGACATACTGCGCTATTCAGATCACGATGTCAGGGATACATATAAGTTTCCAGAGTTCGTGCAACAAATATACTTAGAAAGGAGAGGGGCCAACGCGAAGGGAGTTCCCATAATGGAACCTAAGCAGTAGATACAAGTATTATACAACACAGGGATCATGAACCTATTGGAGATACCGCACTTTGGCAGGCGCAGGGAAGTAAATAATCGCGTCAAGTAGTTACTTGGAGTCATGCATGGAGGCATTTTGTGGTTGGATACAAAAGTATCCATAGATGTTGATTTGATAGCAGAGATAACAAGTCTAACCACCAAGGGTGAACCACCTGCGCAATACCTTTACAACAAGACCAAGGAGAAGGCCTTGGCAGAAGAGATGAAACAAAAGTATGGTACATAAAGAGGATCATCATCAACAGGATTAGTGAACCATCAACAAGACTAGTCATGAAACTAATGGGTTGTAAACTGCTCAGAAAGTGTCACAAGGACAAAATGCCAACATGCATTATAGCAACGACCACACATTGCACGAAGGGAAATGTCTTAATTTGGAGCCCGTATTTATTAAATTTATTTTTAGATGATTGTAAGGATGCACGAGACGTTGGGACAAAATTCCACTTCTCATGGATGATTATTTTGATTGCATTAGTGGGTTGGAAGCACCCTAATTACACCATGTTTCTTTAGAGCATTGGAAGGTGCCGCACAAAAAAATATGAATCACTGTGGCACACCATTGTCGCAAGAGACATGTAGACAAATACCAACGTCTTCAAAACATACCTTGAAGAAATCAAGGAGAAGGTGGAAAAGACTTGGAGGATCCCACCAGAGGTGGTGGAGCAGTACAAAACGATAACTAACTTTAAATCCTCATGGCATAATATGTGGATTCAAGTGAAAAAGTATCCAACAAAGGAGTGGCTGCACATGAGGTACTACGCCACAACAGAAGAAGTCGAGTGGATGATGAAAGACTGGCAAGAAGAATGAAAGATTCCAGTCGAGCAAGCAAAAGATAAGCACCTTGCCATGGACAAAAAACCAACACAAGAAGGTTCATCTCAAACGAAAAGTGTCCCAGCTTGTAATATTAGGAGTGCAACAAAGAGTAAGAAGCCAACATGGGGGAGCGCAAAAGAAAAGAAGACGCATATCCCCAAGCTGGTCACACAACAAAAGGACCACACAACTGCTATTAATGGCTCGACATAAAATAAGGACAACATCCCTACACTAGAGGGACATGCAGGAGGGGACATACCAGATACCCTTGGAACAACACAAGAAACATAGTCAAGGCTACCAAAGATACTGGTTGTATAGATAGGTTGGGCATGCAAGAATATGAAAGCGCACAAGGAAGTCCCAGAATACACCATAACTGAAGACGATGCATAACTAGTCACAAAGAGAGTTCAAGACCGCGTCGTTGAAGAATATGAGGAGGTAGAAAACAAAGGGAAAGAATAATGCAAGAGATGACAGAGGTCAGACATGTATTAGAGCAGATACGCTTGACGAAGGCCCAAAATGAGGAGACAATACAACAACAAACAACATAGAACGAGGAAGCAACAATGTAGATCACAACATTGGCCAACAATAGTTTTAATATGACTAAAGAAATGTTGTGAATCGATGAGGACTTGGCATAGAGACAACTTAAGGACATAGAACAACTGGAACTAGTATTCACGAATATACCAACAAAATCCTTATATAAGATGTAGATGATTGTAGCACAATAAGTTCAGTCCAGGGAAAGGACAAATGCAACAAACTTGGAGACAACCAGGGAAGCTAAGGAAGTACTAGAGACTGTTCTCACAGAGGTGCAACTGGAACACGAAGAAGAAAAATGTCGCACATATATATTGGAGGAAATACTTGAAGAAGTATTCCAAACCATTCCAGAGAGTGCATTAGTAGGGGAAATAAACATAGAAGAGAATCTACAGAAGATCGTGTAGGCGATGGACTGGTACACGCAAGAAATAAGAGAATTGGTGGAGAAGATAACACCAACCACATTGCCAGAGGTAATAACAGAAAGAGAGCAACAAACCACTGAGCAAACATAGTACATGGCACTGGAAGTTAAGGAGATAACAAAACTTTATGAAAGGATTGTGCAACTTTGGACAAGTCTCGCAAAGGATGACAAGATCCAACAACTGGAGAAGAGAGAAGAGAAGCTGAATGTTGCAGTTCAGGATTTAAAGCAACGACATAAGAAAATGGCCATATCCTTGAGATTGAGGGCCACACATGAGATGAAGAACCTGCAAATAGAAGTCAAGAACATCTAGGAGGAAAGGTAGACTAGACAGGCTTAGTTGGAGCCCCTACAAGAGAAAGTAGAACAAATGATAACAATGCTGGAAATGGATAAAGCCAACATGGAATGACTGCACTCAGAAAGCGTACACGTGCTGAAGGAGCACGTTAAAACACATATCCTGGAGACCCTCACAAATAAGAACGCCCATATGAAGGTGAAAGCAAATGAACTAGCACAAAAGTTCTAGGAATTGCAGAAATTAATGCAGGAGGTACACATGATCTGAGTGGCTCGGGACGAGCTACATGTTAGTGTTGGGGGCCTGCTGGAGCTGGAATTCTTGGGAGTAAGTGCAATAAGACAAACAACATGGACCAAAGGGAACAAAACACGCCAGAAAAAAAGGAAGACCAATGCGACAAAAGAAAAATGAAGCAGCGTGCGACAAGATTTGCGGAAATTCGACACATATGTGGACAAACTTAACCATGTTAGGGTTAGGTTTTTGGAGTCATAATGTAAGTGTTTTAACCCAATTTTTAGTATAAATAAGATGTATGAGGTAGTTGGAAGGATCATATTTTATCTTTTTGTCATGGTTTCATTTTGGTGTCCTACTTTTAAAGAACCATTTTTAGTTTGAGTTTTGTATTGTTGAAAGTTGTGGAGCTCAGATGGAGTCAATATTGAGATGTAATTGAGGGTCAGGTCGCAAGTTGTGGAGCTTGGTGCGACACTAGTCAGCCTCACCACTATTCACATTTCCTATGATGTAATGCACTCAACACTTTTTTGATGAACAATAATAAATAAGAAGATCTTTGTGGACATAGCCCCAGGGGGGGTGAACCACGATAAAACCCTGTGTTGCAATGTGTTTGAATGTTTTGTTATTTCTGCAATTATGGTTAAATGGTTAGATGAATGAATGGTTTTAATTACAACGTGAACTAGAATATGTATGCATAATGAATATTATGAATGAATGAAATAGTAGATATGATGAATGATATGACATAATGCATGTTAAAGTAGAACAATAGTAAGAATAACAACCCCAATCCCTTCCATGATTGCATACATTTGCGTCCTATAGTCACCCATAAACCATCTCGGGTGAGACTGCGCTGTGCACACTATGCACAGTGTAACCTTCTGGTTTACCAGAAGAGCCGATGGTGAAAAGGGTTTTGTTGGAGGACTAAGGTAGAACCCGAGTCAACCCATACATCCAACAAGTTTGGACTGTGTATTTGAGATAAGTACAATTGTATTTAATTCTGAACAAATTATTGTTGTAAACTCTTAAATTTTCCTGTGAGCTCAATAAGAAGAATCTCTCTTGGATTAGTTTTCCCCTTATGGGTTTTTCTAGGGGAATTTCCCAGAAAATCCTTTTGTCAAATGTGTTAATATGTTGTCTACTGTTCATTTTATTTCCGTTGTTGTTTTAGATCTTAGTCATTTGTATTTATGATGATAAAAACAACGTTGAATGTTTTGGGTTGACATGCATAACTGTTGAAGTTTTATTGGAGGTTGAAATTAGTGTTTGGATAAGTGTTTTCCTTGTCTTAGGTGGAATTTTTACAAATCCTAGCCTTCTTAGATCAACAGTGGAGATTAGATCTAATTCACTGAAATAATTAATTATTTATCCGTGGAAAACTTTATCCCAAATTCTACATTAATCAAATAATTTAATTAATGTACTTTTCCTAAGTTAAACTTAGGAAGGAGCTCATATTAGTTGCTCCTCTCGAAAAACCACCTAAAAAGGACTTCTCTTCCACATGATAAGACACTAAGCCAAGTTAGAAGACCTCCCAAAGATATATAAATCAACACTCCCTCCTAGAAAGGAAGGGATTCTCCACCATCCCCATATTGTCCCCGTAGAAAACAAATTACCTTTCACTAGAGGCTTGGTGAGAATGTTTGCTATATTCTCCCTTGTGGATATGTATTGCAATCTCACAACACATCTCTGGACCCTATCTTCAATGAAGTGGTATCTGATCTCTATATGCTTAGACCTGTCATGAAACACTTGATTTTTTTAAAGCTTGATACAAATTTGGTTATCACAGTGGATCATCGTAGGCCCCATCTCAAGAGAAAATAACCCTGTGAGAATATTGGGAAGCCAAATGGCCTCACAACTCGCTAGAATCGCTACCATGTACTCGACCTCTGCTGAGCTAAGTGCCACTGCATGATGCTTCCTGCTAAACCATGATATCACTGCTAACCCCAAGCTAAAACAACATCCAGAAGTACTCTTCCTATCCATTGCACTCCCTTCCTAGTTCTAATCTGTGTATCCCTGCAACTGCACTCCACCAAATTTGAGATATCTCAGTCCAAAGTCCACTGTACCATGAAGATACCTCAACATATGCTTTGCTTCCACCTATTGAACCCTCCTCGGCTCCACCATGAACTGGCTGAGTGTATTGACTACAAAGCAAATATCCAACCTGGTGTTGACCAGATACATCAAGGACTCGATCAACTACCTATACAAAGTGAGATTCACCAACTCATCCTCAGAAGAATTAAGCTTCCTCAAGTTAGTGATCATAGGTGTAAACATCGACCTGCAATCCTCCATCCATAATTTCTTCAAGATCTCAACTACATACTTGTCTTTCCCAAGGAAAATATCTCTTCGATACTGCAACACCTCCAGTCCCAAAAGTAGTGCATCAATCCAATATATTTCATCTCAAACTTTGTAGCAAGGTCCTCCTTGCACATCCTTATGAGATTCTCTGATCCTATCAGAAAGAGATCATCAACATACAACACTAAAATGAGTGGATCATCTCCAACAAGTGTGTAATACAAGTTGGGATCCACCTCACTTTTAGTGAATGCTAACCCAAGTAGGTACCCATCAATCCTTGAGTACTATGCGTGAGGTGTCTTCTTAAGTTCGTATAAGGCCTTCTTCAATATGCATGCATACATGGGACTCCCTCCTATGCATCTTAAATCCATGAGGCTACTCAATATATACTTCTTCTTCAATCACCCCATTAAGGAAGGAAGTCTTCACATCCATCTGATGAATCCTCCACCCCATCTATGAGGTAATTGATATAACTGCCCTAATAGATGCATATCTGGCGATGGGTGCAAAGGTCTCCTCATAGTCCACTTCCTCCTTCTAGGAGAACCCTCTCGCCATGAATATTGCTTGTAATTTTCAATGCTTCCATATGCAATATCTTGACCTTAAATATCCATCGAGAAGTGACTCTTATCCCCCAGTTTAGGGATAACTAAAGAGATTATGTCTCGAGGCCCACATGTCCTAGACATGGAGTAATGAGATATAGATCGACTTGAGCATGGCCCTGGAGGGACCATCTTTTATTTTCTTCAGCGCCTCCACTTTGTCAACAACAACAACATCCATCACCTCAGCCTAGTCCTATAGTAGAAATGGATCTTGCTCCATGAGGTAACGAGTCCGGGTATCATGGTATGTGTCACTTTGATCCTCAAAACTTTTGAATATGTGCATTCAGTTCTTTTTGTTTCTAACGGGTGCTTGGATCTTATACCTATCCACTTGACCATATCTGGAGGGAATGAAAAGATGCCCTAATAAGCTTGTTCCCATAGGTTTGGAGTTTCCATTGGAGGGATTCATGAAAATCCATCGTCCGCTCCTACCATACTTACCATTTTCCATCTTTCTCCCGCTCATCCATCCCATTACACTGGTTCGGGCATTGGGTTGGCCAAATATTTAAGGGTTGCACCTTACCTTGTGGGAAGAAGGGGCTAAAGGCCCACAGGGTAAAAGTAGCTGGCAAAAGATAAAAGCTTAAAAATAAAACCTCGAGATGCTTCACCCAGGAATGCCCAAGAAATCAATAAAAGGCTTCTCAACAAGAAACAAAGGGACCCATAAAAAATAATAAAACAAAACTTGGTCAGAGGATAGGGGTCTCATCACGAGTCGACCTATTAGGTTCATGGGCATATAGCGGTATGAAACTACTAGTAGCTGGTTACCACGCTAGGGTAGTGGCTCTTGGCGGCATAGCCAAGAGAAAGGGGGTCTCATCATGAGCCAACCTTCTCATTTCCGTGAAAGTGCTTGTGGGTAACATTGCCACCACTGGTCACCACGCCAGGGTAGTATCCCCTGATTAGCTTGTTGAAAGAAAAAGCAATAAGAAAAATACAAAAGGCATGAATGGGCTTGGAAACATTTGCATCCATGACAGGTGCATCTCACCCTCTACAGAGGCACCGACAGGTAAGCCATGCATTTCGCTGCTATCACTGCACCCCTTTCCCAAACATCCTTTATCCACCTCATCCACTCACATGGCTTGGATTTGATTTCTTCCGGAAACATCCCACATCTAGTGAGCATTATCCCAATAGGACGCCCTGTCACTTCCTCCAAACTTGGATTGTAGATTAGTATAATGTCTTTGAGCACTTGTCCTGGTGAAAGGGGTTTTATGCACAGGTTTAATAAACTTGATTATTAGATGTGATTGACATTGCTATGATCCCCGTGACTTATGAGCCCATGGAGGGCATATTTGTTGATGTTTCAGGACCATACCTGATGGAAGGTACCCAGATGGACAGGTACACATGGGGAGATGATTAGTTCAGACCTCCATGGGGCAGAAAACCCACCAGATGGATGCTGAGACCCCATCAGGGGGCAAAGACAGATCAGAGGGTTTGCACAAGGGAATAGGAGGACATTCCACCAGAGGTAGCTGAGCAGGCCTATACCCAGGGGGGTTTGTGCCCTTTCCACCAGGATGTTGGCCTTGGAAGGCCCATGATGCCACTCAGGACACTTTATGACATCATTCAACGCTATGGAGGTTTTGGGAGGCAATTGTGGCAGTTGTGGCACATGTGGAAGCTTCAGGAGGTCCAAAGAGGCCTAACGTGTTGCTCCAAGAGGCCAAATTCACCCTAAAAGGGGCTAACGTCACCCTAAAATGGCATGACATCTTCATTTTTTCTTGATTTAGGGTTTTATTCATGAAATTTAATGTAAAACAATATTATTGTGTATTTTTTTGCCTTGTCGACCTTTTGTGACCTAAAAATTAATTAAGGTCATTGCTATTGTATAAGTAAGAGATCTAAAACTCTATTTTATTCATCATATTTCACTCACACTTGTGTGAGGTCTGAAATTTGCGCCCTCTTTTAGGGTTTTGGCTAAAATTACTAGTGCGCACTTGTTGAAGGAGGCTTAGTTTGGCTATTTTTGGATTTTTCTTGGTGGAAGGTTTACAACTAGGGTTTGACATTGATGATACTTGGTTAATGTAAGTGAATTTTTTCAATCCTTCCCTTACTTGAATGGTTATGGTATTCTTGTCATTGAGATAAAGGAGGAAAACGCACTAAGGCCTAGGGTTACTACACCTTAGTGAGTCGTTTTCCCCTAGGGTTTGATGGTTGAAGCCTTGGCTCAACAACACTTCACCATCAAATTCTCTTGTATTTATCCTTTCCATTATCATATTGCTTCTTCAACTCTTGCTACTATCTTTGACTCCATTTGCCCTATGATTGCACTAATCTAAGACCTTTTACTTAAGTGTTTTTTATCACAACTTCCAATACCTTTGAACAACTAATATTTTCTAACCCTAACCTACTGACCCTATTTTGTGCCGTTATCCATTTGATTTATAATTATACTTTGCAACATTTTAGCCTCTTTAAGAAATTGAAAGATTGATTAATGCATAGTAGTCTTTGCTTCCAATGAATGCTGGCACTGTAACGTTGATGATAAATCGTTTTTGCTCATTGTGAAGCTTCTTTAAAAGCATTAATTGTGAAGTAACGTATTGAGACTATTTCTATTGTACATCATTAATTTCTTCATCAATAATATTAGTCAATTTCTTTATTTGAGAAAGTCCAATTATATGAAGTACTAACCAACAAGTGATCTTGCGAATATATAGTTTATTGTTGCTTTGTTCCGGGCATGTACATTTATGGTTATTATTATCTTTATTGGCTGTTTAGTCGGACTTTCTGATTGGTGGTGACTTGTGAGGGGGAAAATTTTACTTAGCCCTAAACCTTTGCCTTCTCAAAATCCCAGGTCACCAGGGATGTCTCCCCTGGGCCTACCACCCTAAATAGAAAGAGTTATCCTATTGAGGTGACAATGATATGATAGTCTCCCGTTGTGTCAGTTTGTCTTCATTACCTTTCCTTTATCCTTCAAAGTACAAACTGTGCGATAATAGTGACCAATGACTTTCTCTCAGGCCTCGATACTATCTCCCACACATCGTTCCTCATGATGGAACTATACTCTTCCATCATGGATTCCTTCCAAACCCGCTGGTCTGCTGCTTCCTCAAAGGTAGAATGCTTAGAGTCATTGATGATGCTCATTAAAGCCATATAATTGGAAAATATAGCAGGTGGTCTACTCTCCCTGAAGGTCCTACTAGGAGCCTCCAAATGCTCCTTCACATCACTCAAGGTCTGCTCCACCCATCTCAACCTGCTCCTGGTAGAGCTTGAAGGAACCTCTTGCTTCCCATGATCAAAAGGTTGTCCCTGCCGCTGGTGTTGTTTTTCATTGCTCAACTTTCAGAGCCTCTTACTCCCGATATTCTACCACCATTGGCTCTGTGTCATGTGACATCCTAAAGGTCCTACCCTCCTCAAATATGACATCCTGGTTGATTGCTATCTTCCTTTTCCTTATAATGTATACCATGTAGGCCTTTGAAGTCTCACTGTATCCAACAAAAAATCCCTTTTCTCATGAGGGCTCTAGTTTAGTCCTCTTCTCTACAAGAATGTGCACATACACTGAACTAACAAAGATACATAGATGACTCACCTCCAGTTTCACTCCCGTGAATGCTTCCTCTGGAGTCATGTCCTCTACTGCTTTGTGAGGACTTCTGTTTTGTAAGTATACAACCATATTGCATGCCTCCTCCCATAAGAACATATGTATATTCTGATCATGGATCTTGGCCTTGGCTGCTCCGACTATAATCCTTTTCTTCCTCTTTTCCATTCCATTCTACTGCATATTGTAGGGCATTGTTAGTTCTTTCTTGATTCCCGCTACTTTGCAGAAATCCTTGAACTCGTTGAAGGTTTACTCGCCTCCATTGTCTGATCTTAGGACCTTGATCTTCTTCCCAGTCTAGTTCTCCACAAGAGTTTTGAACTATTGAAACTGTTGATTTTTCATTAAGCTAGGCTCAAGCATGAATTTCATTCCAATTTTAGCATTTTACTTGAACCATAGACAATTGCAGTTACACCATAAACAATTTGTTGCAGCAACCAAGATCACAAGAAGAAATACCATGCACAAGTACACAAGAAGTATCCTGGGAAACCCTTCTCAACAAGGGAAGAAAACCCAGCCAATCATTTGCTATATTCTTCAAGAGAAATACCTCCCACAACATAAACCTAGCACACAAAAGGGTGCTCACAAAACCTAGAAGAATAACACCCAAGAGAGGTGCGCACTTCGGCCCAAGAACAAGTACTTGTTGAAATTTCCAAACTCACACTAGTGTTGTGTTTCCTCAATGGGGAAATCACCTTTATTTGTATTAGACTGGACATATCAAAAGTAGTGTCTATTGGCACAACATGACCGACCTCAGTAAATCAAAATATAACTAATAATTAACATATTAATTTTCTTTTACATTAATTATCTTTTACCTTATGGTGGGGCCGACCTGTATCTTTTACATCACAAATAGGGTTACAAGTAAGTCTGAATCTTAGACAATATAGCAAGGGATCTCATACGCCCACTAGTTCTCAACCACTAGGGGCATATCCGCCTGTGATCAGCCACATGGATGTCCAAGTCTCTATATCACTACGTCTCATAGGAGAATCATCAGAATACACACTTACTATTGCTCAACCAATAGGATCACATCCACCTATGCTCAATCACATGAACATCCTACTCAACAGATCTTATATCTCACTGCATCTCATAGGATAATCATTTGGAGTATCACATCATCTCAACTCTCTACATAGAGGATAATAGTAAACCCATCACATGGGATCCTTCACCCCTTACAGGGGTACACATCGTTTCATCTTCGTCTCAGAGAGAACGTCACACCCAACTCATGGAATTTCTCACGCTACACAGGGGAACACAACGTTCGATCTCCATGTCAGAGAGGAATCACACGCCCATCTCATGGGCACACCCAACTCATGGGATTCCTCACCCCACATAGGGGCACACAACGTTCCTTCTTCGTCTTAGAGAGGAACAACACACCCATCTCATGGGCACACCCAACTCATGGGATCTTTCTCAGGCTAAATCACTTAGTCTGTGTCCTGTAGGATGTCTCACACAGCTGTAATCATCAACATAAACCAATTGAATACCTCATCTTTGGCCTTTAGGAAGTAAATCCATGTCCTCCTAGAATAGTCATCTATAAATTTCACAAAATAAATACACCTCGAGATAGACTCCATTGACATGGGACCAACCATGTTAGAATGCACCAAATCCAACACTCCCTTGGATCTGGTCTCATTGTTAGGAAATAATGCCTTGGCCTACTTTCCAAGTGCACATCCTTTACACACACCAGCCTACTCCAAATTGAACTCCAGAAAACCAATGAATATCTCTCGTAACAATGGTATATCCTTGTAGTGTAGATGTCCCATCCTCATTTTCCAAAGTTCATTCTGGCTGTCACTGCTATGTACGAGGGATTTCACTAGTTGTCCTCTCAAAAAATTATACACGTTACTCTATCTGGTGCTTATAACTCACCTCATGCTAGGATCAACCCCTTTTGGCCTGACAACTACCTCACCTCTTTTGAAACCAACCTCAAGTCCCCTATCCTCCATGGTCGAAACAAAGAGTAATTTCTTCTCCAACCCAGGTACATAACCTTCACCTCCATAGCCTTATAGAGTTGAGTTGCAACTGTATGCTACCAATCGCCTCTACTACATACCTGGTGTTGTCACTGTTATCATGCAATTTGTACTTGCCCAAAGCCAAAGACAAGTGGATACAATTGGCATAACAAGGAGGATGTCCTATCACTGTTGTCACACACCCACTACGGCTTGATAGATTTTTCGCCTTTTTCTCCTCTGTTCTCGAGGGACAGAATCCCCGAGTTCCTACGAGGTCCTAGCGCAGGCTAGCTCTTCTTGTCGGAACCTTCTCTAAACCAATCCACCGGTTCTTTCATTGAAAACCTGTCATGTACAAATCAAGCACCAAGCACGGGCTTCACCTCCATGTGATCATCGGTTATGACCCCGAGCCAAGCCAAGAGGCACTTTTCACAATTCGTGACTCAACGATGCCCGAGAGTCAAGTCCTTCGATTCTTTAAACCCCAAAACCCGAAATCGTCCCTTAATTGAGATCGACGGCTGCAATCTCCTCCCTGATCCAACGGTCCTGGCTGTATCGGGACTTCAGTAACCGGGAGTTCGAAATGCAAGCGAGTCGAGTCTTTTGACTCTTCAAACCCCGAAACCCGAAATACGATACGTGAGTTCTTGCATGAGATCCGATGGTCCTCTATGATATGGATCCAATGGTCCAGATCTGTTCGGAGTTTCATGAACCGAGAGTTCACGAT